>JANSTW010042126.1:0-38850 GCA_027564275.1 Diadocidia ferruginosa
GCAATTTTCGGATAAAATGTTTCTCACACTAAAATACACAAATTTTGTGAATATTTCAAGGACAGATTTCTACTCTTATGGTATGTTTTTAGTCCAGAAATAAAAAAACATTTTATGTTACATGTTCGACAATAATTACTCACAAACCGTGCATATTTTAGCATAACCTTCTTTGACAAAAACGCTTTCTGCATCAATTCGATTAACTTTGCTAAACATTGCAATAACCTATAAACGATCCTTAACTAACCATTAGCATCTATTTTTGAAAAAAAAAATGAAATGTACTATTTTGGTGGCGAAATTCCTAAGAACGGCTGAAACAATTATTATTATAGGATCTTTGTAGGTTATTCTAATGTTAAGGAAAGTGATGCAGAAAACATTTTTGTCAAAGAAGAGTAAAATATGAGCGGTTTGTGAGGTATGGTCGAAAATGTGAAAAATTTTAATTTTTTCGGGCTTTCTGAATCAAATACAGCCTGAAAGAGTGAAAATCCAGCCTTGACACTCACTAAAGTAGTGTATTTTAGTAGTGTGTAAAACATTTTGTCTAAAGATTAAATTGACAAATTCCCCATAATTTATGAAATTTAGTAGTGTAAAGGAATAACGGTAACGTAACGAAATTTAATTTTTTTGTGTAACGAAATGAGTAACGTAACAAAATATTTTTCTGGTTTCCATCACTGGTTTGAACTAATAGATATTTATACAAAAACATAAAATAAGATGGGACACCCCTCGTCTTTAATCTAGTGACCCCAAATGAAATCCCAGAGTAGAGTATAAGAGCCCCTTTATATTTGACCCAGAGACTCCAAATTCAATCCTAAAGTATAGGACTATCAAAAACTTTAAAAACTTACTCTTCCATCAAAATTTGGCCAAATCCGTCTACGAATAAAAAACTTTCTAAACGCATGCTCATATTTTTCGGTCAATTTTAGAAAAATAATCTATGAGAGCCCCCTCTAACATTTAACCTAAAAACTCTAAATTAAATCCGAGAGTATGTCCTTACTAAAAACTCATCCCCACCAAAATTTTACCAAAGCCGTCTACCGGTAAAAAAAAACTTTCTATATATGCTCATATTTTTTCGATTTTTACAAAAATAATAGTCATATGGATTATGGAAGCCCCCCTGAACCATTTACCTAGAGACTCGAAATTAAATGCTTTAGTATTGCACTACTAAAAACTGACCCTTACCAGAATTTAACCAAAACCGCTTACTGGTAAAAAACTTTCTATATATGTTCATTGTTCATATTTTTCGGTAATTTTTAGAAAAAAAAATCGTATGGGAGCCCTCTTGTACCTTTGATCTAGAGACTCCAAATGCAATACCAGAACTACAAATTATTAAAAACTCACCTCCACCAAATTTTGGCCAAATCTGTCCACTGGTGTAAAACTTTCTTGAAGACAATATTTCGAGGACGAACAGACAGACATACGGACAGACGGAACTTTTTTATTTTCTAGTTTTTCTGAATCAGGGGATCATAAAACGTAAAAAAATATGTCCCGGCAATTTGACTATATTGACCTAAATTAAAGCTTGTATTATTTTCATACAAACTCCATATATTATAAGGATTTTGTCCGAGGGGAAAATCACTTACGGAAGTCATGGGGATAAATTTTAATATACTATACTTAATACTTATATATGATACTAAAATGCGTATATAAGTAGTATATGGATTATAATATTCAAATCATTCTCTCGAAATTATTTCAAGTAAAAACGTCGCAGAATTTGGTTTAAAGTACCTAGTACTGACTATACTAATAGTAAAATAGTAAAGTTATTTCCACTGAATATAATACAAAAAATATATATGAGAAATAAAATATATATTTTGGTATAAAATTTTGTTAAATTTATATAAAGTGAAATTTTTTAAAGTTATATATAAAATAAAGTGAAATTAAAGGCAGCTAAAGTTAGCAAATACTAAATAAAATGGGTGAATTAATAAAATCAATTAGACCGAATTTTGTAGAATTAAATGAATTGGCTGGCGATGCTGTAAGTATATATATTTTATATAACATTTTTTCTATATAGTTTATTTAATTAGTTTTCATTAACGTTCATAAAATTGTTTCCTTTTATTATTTTAAACATAAGCAATTAGTTTCCTTTATATAAATATATTAAAAAAAAACAAAATCCTGCTTGGCATTTTAGAATGTTCACTTCATTTATATTAACATTTTATACCAGAGTTCTCGTTTATTATATGAAACAGGATTTTATCTAGTAGAATAATTGGTGAACCATCCTTTCAGAGAATCTCAATTAGCATTAAATTCCTTTTTGATACTATATACAAATTACCTATATTTATGGTAAATTTACATATGGGTGACAAATGTAGCATTAAACATGTCCTACAGTTTCAACAGAATCCGATTTAATGTCTAAAATTAGTTTCAGAAGTAATTTTAGAATCTCATTGATTCCACCAAAAAACTCCCATCATTAGTATACTCGAACCACTGACCTGACCTCTTATGCTTATTCATTTAGTTGACCATATTACGTCAATTTATAACTAACTGAACAATTGCTGGATATAATTTGAGATTTGTTCTTTGGAAAATAAAATTCATATACAGGTATATATATGAGTTATATAGGCACACGCTATTCCTATATAAACTGTTTGATTTATTTAAAAAACGTTAAATTTTATTAGTCATCATATAATATGTTTATATAAACAAAACTCAAAATGTAACATTAATTATATAAATATTCTTATCTGATAAAGTATATAAACCCAAATTAGATGTGATCTTCAAAGTCTACTTAATTAATAAAACACCAGCTTAGTGCATGTCTACAATTTTTATATATACGCAGCAGACAGTGGCAAGATATGGGGTTTTTTATGGGGCAGCTACTGACATATATTTCCTATATATTTTTTTAATTGTTTTTGTAAGAAATTAATTACGCAGCATTTTCATGAAATGACATCGCGAAAATTTTTAAAAAACAATTATTAATGTATGTCTTTGACTTATTATAGCTGGTCATAATTAATTATACTACGGTACAGAATAACAATTAGCATATACAATTTCGCTTTATTAGCACAACAAACGTCCTAGCTAGCCTTATTCAACATATCATATGGGGAACTTTTTATATTTTTAAGTGGGATCCTAACTTGGTACTAGTAGATCTAAATGTTATATGGGACAAATCAATTTTTGAAGTTACTTTAAAATCTACTTGGTTCTGACCAAATATCTTTTTGAAATAATAAATCAATTGGAATACTCAAACAATTTATTACAGGCCTCTCGTTTAGAATAATGAATTCGAAAAATATTTTAAACTCGTTCCTAATCTATAATTGTCGTTATTCTATTTTAAAACCTTACCAAGCGCCAATAGAGCTTATATATACCCAACTGCGATCTAATAAACCTTTCGCCACTGGCAGCAAAAATTGCTGTCTAGAATTTTAATATGATTTATTATGCGATAAGCTTTTACTTTTAACAAAGTATAATTATATTTCTAGTATGATCCAGATAGCTCGAAGTTTCTATACACAAAAACCAGTTTATAATAAAAATATATAATAAACTTTTGACTGATAACACGGTTTTTGTTTTGAGTTTATAGTTCGCGGTTCATCTGATATAGGCCAAGTTCCGTTTAAATAAAAAAAAATAATAAAAACATTTCCCATTTAATCAATCAAATTTAATAATTTTCTAATTTTTTTTTCAGAACGGAGGAAAAGTTGTTTTTGCAACAGATGATTATTTTGCTGTTGCCGAAAATATGCTAAAAACAACGGACCCGATTTTCATTCCCGACAAATACACTTCGTCTGGCAAATGGATGGACGGCTGGGAGACGAGACGTAAACGTATTTCTGGACATGATTGGTGTATTGTTAAGTTGGGAGCTCCTTGCACCATCAATGGCATTTGCATTGATACGGCCTTTTTTACGGGAAATTTTGCGCCAAGAGTATCAGTTCAGGGTATAAAATTAACCGAACGAGAGGAGGCTATGCTACCGCAACGATTCAGTAAATTGGGCTCTGCCAGAACCGCTGAGCATATGGAACAGGTTTCCAAAGTTAGATCGGAGCTGTGGCCAGAGATTGTACCGATGATAAAATTGGGCTCTGGTTATGAACAAACCAGAATGAATTATATTTCCGTTGATAGCAACGAGGTTTGCTCGCATTTACGCATCAATATCTATCCAGACGGTGGCATTGCTCGATTCCGAGTCTATGGGCAAGTTGAACCAAATTTACACGTTTTATCCGAGGAACAAATATTCGATTTAATTGCGTTGGAAAATGGCGGCACTTGTGTGGGATACTCAAATGCACATTATGGTCATCCGAGAAATATGATCAAGCCTGGACGTGGCATAAACATGGGTGATGGCTGGGAAACGGGAAGACGCTTGGATCGGCCAGCCATCTTGGAGACCGATGAAAAGGGTATTCTGATGGTGCCGGGCAGCGAATGGGTCATAATAAAAATGTCATGCTTAGGATATGTAGACAATATCGTAGTGGATACAAATCATTTTAAAGGCAATTTTCCGGATTGTGTAAGAATTGAAGGAACCATTTTACAAACAGAAGAGACACTCCATTCGGCCAAATGGTCAACGCTGTTGCCAAATCAAAAACTCTCAGCACATCGTGAACACTACTATAAATCGGAAATTTCACATGACGGACCATATAATTATTTGAAAATTACCATGTGCCCGGACGGTGGTATATCAAGGGTTCGTGTTTATGGAACAATGGCACATGATGCTTTTTAAGTTTTTAATTTGTTTAATTATTTTGTATATTTATAATATTTTTGTTTTAAAAAGTATTTTTATTTTCTAAGTTATATTAAAATGTACCTATTTAAGATTAAAACTATTAAATTATTAATTGTAAGTGATATGATAAAAAATTAATTTATATTTTATAAGAATTTTTTAATTATATAAATAAAAATTTCTAAAATTAAAATAATTTTGTTGTTGTTTTTAAACCTGACCTATACCATAATTAAAGATAGGAACCTGACCTACGTCCAAATGTATAAATTTCTACTTGGATTTTCAATGCAAAAATCATAGTTTGATTTAGTATTCCCAAGATGTCGCTACTGAAATTTTCTCTTATTGTATCACCATATAGAAATACACAAAGTCTACGATCATTATTAAATAGAATAAAGAAAATTAGCTTGAAATCGATCAACGCTCAAATCAATTTGGTTTTGATCGGATAAAAATGACAAAATTTAATCGAATCAATATGTGATCGAAAAAAAATATGTTTTGATCGAATCAGAATTGAGCGAATCATAATTTTGATTCGATCAGAATTTGGATCAAAACAACTTTTTTTCGATCAAATCAGATTTTGTTTATCGCTTATTGATGTTTTTTGAACGAATCAAAATATAATAAAATCAGATTTTAATCGAATCAAAATATTTTTTATTTTGATTTGATCAACATTTTTCTGATTTTGATTCGATCAGAATTTGATTTGGTCTGGTTTTGATTTTATCAGATTTTGATTTGTATCAACATTTATTATTTTACGGAAGCCTGGTCCATCTGTACATCCTTAAAATACTATAGACACAAGAAAATTATTATTTGGCCATCATTTGTTGGTGGGTGTGAGTTTTTAGTATATAAATATATATTGTATTTAGGGCCTTTAAGCCTATGGATAGGGGAATCATTTTGTGTCCCTTAGTTAAAGGGGATTTTTTTTATAAAAAAAGACAAAAAACAGACAGTAATAAAAGTCAGCGTAAGGATTAGACTAATTTTAATTATTGTGATTTATTTAAATTATTTTACTGAATGATAAATTAGTACTTGACTATAAGATTATTTTAAAAAACAGAACAATTGCAGATTACACGACTCAATGCCAAGAGATATAGTAAAAGGAGCATCCCGCAAGTTCTGTTGGCGTCTCTTATAGAGCGATTTTTGTCTAAATAAGAAGGTTCTATAAAATCTGATAATCCATCCAATAAAGTCAGAGTTCTACTGCTTCTGGTATAATAAAACAATAAATATAAAATCTTATTAAGTATACTCCAACGTATATATTGTATATAGTTATATCAACGTACCTATACTTATAATGTTAAGTATTATGTAAAAGAAAAGAGAAAAGTTGGTGGTGTGGTTGGTCGCATTCGTGCGGAGGTCAGTGTATTTATATATCAACTTTATAACTTCAATTCATAAAATGAGAAATCAAATTTAACTTGCTTTCAGTACGGAAAAAAACTCTTCCACCTCAAGTGCTATACGCGATAACTTTATAAAGCTATATTCTTTGTGTGTTTAAAAATATAATAAATATGGAAAAAGTGGAATGTTAAAGTTTTTCTTTTTGTATAATGAAAATTCACATTTAAATATGTAACTTTTGGGCACTTTTGCCAAACGAATCTCAAAATAATTAGTTAGGTTAATTTATTGAACAATTATTATGTATTTAAGAAAAATGATAAAAGCCACCAAACCATCACCACATTCGTCATCATCGTCGACGTCAGTTATTATTATAGTGTTGTTACTATTTAATGCTGCAAATTATTGTACTGTTGGTGAGAACGTTTTTTTTTTGTTTATTTGTTATATTGCTGTGCGATTTCTGTGTGTACACAATTATAAAGAGTCGCACGTCATATAATTTTAAAAATAGTCAAATGTAAATTCGTATATTAAACTTGTTCTAGTTTAATTATTATTATTATTTTTCCAATATGTATAAAATATAAAATAATAGTTGAACATTTTTAAAATCACAATTGAATGTATATAGTGCAGAGCTTTATAGCTGGCGATGAAAGTTTCACTTTTATTTATTGTACCTTTCACGTAAAAAAAAGATACTCTTATTTGTGACTTTTCAATTACAATTTTCTTGTTTTTTTATTATATAAATATATTGCAATTAATTAATTAACTAAAAAAGGGTAGTTAATTCACTTATAAAACTTGCTTAAAGAAATAACAATCACAAATTCGCTGTATAACAAAATATTAAACGAAAAACTCTAAGCGACGATCATTTTCTTCTTTTTTTTCATGTAAATTTAATTGCAAAATTTTCATTTTTTTTGAAGATTACTTTATTGTTTTTAGCAAATAAGCACTGAAAATAATATAAAAATCCTAAAAAAAATTAAAAGTTTGCAATAAAATTGACAAGAAAAAATAGAAAAAAGGTTCGTCACTTAGAATCTTTCGTTTATTATTTTGTTAACAGCGAATTTGTGATTGTGATTTAATTTAGCAAATAATAGGTGAATTAACTACCCTCTATAATAATAATTATTATCAATTTATAATTAAATTTACTAGAAAACAGTTGAAAAAAGGTTCGCGGCCTGAAGTCTTTCGTATATTATTGTGTTATACAGCGAATTTTTGATGGATTATGCGAAATAAATATTAAGATATGAGAAAGTAATTATTTGAAAAAGTCAAGAAAAATATTCAATTTGACATTCATAAAAATCATAAAATTCTTATACATATTTTGCTAACGTTAATATATGCATATAAGGGCATAAGTAGTATAAGTACGATTTCTCATTGTCTGGTGCACAAGATTTCTTAGTTGTCTTAGCTATATATTTTGATTCTGTAAATTAATTAGATTAATGCTTAACGTATAAGTTTGTTTGAAGCAGATTTATTTTTAATTTTCTATGCAATTTTCACAACAAAAATGTATCACGCAAAAATTTGTGAAATAAATAAAAAATCGCATGATGACCGGAATTTTGTCAGATTATGTTGCTTTTGAGGACTGAAATAATAAATTAAATATAATGAAATGTAATGAAAATAAAAAAAAATGAAATGTAATAATGAAATTAAATTCAAACCCAAAGATATACGATCCACTAAAAATGTTCATTAAACACAAAAGTATAGGTTTTTTTTTAATAAGTTTACGAAAAAATCAATATGTCAGATTCAAAATGGCTGACTTTGAAAATAAAAATAAAGAAATCTTAATCCAAAATGTCCTCTTCTATATGCCGTGGCAAAAATAACTTTAAAATTTAAAAAATATGGGGTTTTAAAATTCGATTTGTGCAAGACTAAATTTTTGTATAATACGAAAGACTCCAAGCAACGAACCCTATTTTGTTTCCCATACTTTTTGCTCTAGAAATTTAGATAAAGACAATTTTTTTCTCAGTAGGTGCAGATGACGAAGATGAGGGTCCCTATCAGGGTAAGTTAATTGGGACAATAAATTCATACCATCATCAAGTTTCCGGCACTGTATACGCTGTTGATGAATATACATTCCTATTGTCGGGGTTTAATTATGACGGAAACGGTGCTGACACGTTTTTCTGGGCAGGTGCATCAAATCGACCCGGACCACAGGGTTTTATTGTGGCCGATGAATATGGAAGGTAAGTGACGTTATTTACCCAAAGTATCTATTTAATTTTGAATTTACATAGGACAAACATTCTTGAGCGATATTTCAATAAATATTTTACGCTTAAATTACCGGATAATAAAAAAATTACCGAAATTAAATGGCTGGCAATTTACGATTTAAATAATCAAAATGATTTCGGTGATATTTACATACCGGAAGAATTTGAACCACCAATGCCACAGAAGGGCGGAAGTTTTTCGAAGAAAAGTCACGGTGTCAGTAGTGAAAGTATTGAAATTTTGGATTCAAAAACAATAAAAATTCCCGAACTCCACTATGACGGAATGGGCAAACGAACGTATTTCTGGGCTGGCGTTGGACCACAGCCCACGGCAAAAGGACAGAAAATTCCCGATGAATTGGGATAGTAAGTATATATGTCGCAATTATTCGTGAAAATAAACATAAAACCTTTTTCAGCATGGATCCAATTCGAAAGTATGAAGGTGAAACCGTAACGCTAGAACTTCCCGGGGATCTTACGATTTTCAACATTGATTGGTTAAGTATTTTTGATTTGGAAACAAATACAAATTTCGGGTCTGTGCTTATTCCGGATGGACTTAACGTTCCACCATCTTTAATTAAAATTCAGGTATTTTGATCGCTTAATTTAAATAATTTTAAATTAATTTCCAATTAATAGCCACATCTAGCCTCATTGCCCAATTGTCGCCAATTACATAAAGACTTTCAAGTGTCTTGGGAAGTGTTTGGACCACAAATAACAATTCAATTGGCTGGCCAAGTTCGGGAAGATGAATATATGTCATTCGGTATATCGGGCTCGGATACGTCTAGTCAAATGTTAGGATCGGATGTTGTTGTTGCATATATTGATGGATTTCGGGGTTACGCAACCGACTATAATATAACTTCGTTGGCACCGTGCGTTCAAGTATTGGGTCAAAACAAGGGCGTATGTCGTGATGATGTCGTCGGTGGATTGGATAGCTTTCAGTTACACACTCACACGAGAGAGAATGGCATCAATACGATAACATATCGTCGCACGTTAATTTCTTCTGATCCAGGTGATAAAGAGTTTGTTTTGGATCGAGAGACCTATGTTGTGTGGGCGTTGGGACGTCTAGATTCCAATAACGAACCAGCTTTTCATGATCTCTATCCAAAGAAAGATGTCATTATACATTTTAATAGAAGCGAAGCAGTAAATGATTGCTTCAGTTTCACAAGAAGTGAAGTAAATCTGCAAGATATTTGGGATCGTTCACAAATTTTTGATCGATCCATTCGAATGTTCAGTGCAACACTGGGACCGGCTGGCGGAAAACGTGGATATGCTGGAATTACAGGTAAACCGCATAAATTTTAATTAATTTTAATTTTAAAAATTTCCATTTTCATAAGGACACGTTTCAAGTGGACTGGCTTGGTACATAAATGGACTACTTGTACCGGAAATATGGTTGAGACGAGGATTAACCTATGCAATAAAGGTATATGAAATTAGAATTTTTGTTAGTATATACAATTAAGTAAAAACGGGACAATGGAAATCACCTAAATATTAATTGTAAAAATTATGAAAATCACAAAAAAACAGAAACCAATAATTTCAGGAATCACGAAAAAATTAAACTACTTACTTAAATCATTTTGGAAATCGCGAAAATATTTCGAAAATTACTCAAATTGTTTGTAAAAATTACGAAAATCAGAAATCATTCCAAGAATCACGAAAATATTTATTTCAGAAAATCATGAAAATAATTTCAGAAATCTCGAATATACGAAAATTATTTTAGAAATCAGAAATTATTTCAGTCATTACGAAAATATTTTTAAAAATGTAGTAATTTATTTCAGAAATCAGAAATTCCGTAAATTTCGAAAATTACGAAAATAATTTTATAAATCAAAAATATCATAAATCATGGGACATTTTTCAAATGGTTTCACGCTCGACAAAAAATCTGCTATAATATTTTGTTTTTATTTTTTTAGGTTCGTGGTGGCAATAATCCACACTCACCCGAATACTATCATCCATTTGTCATTACCGACGAGCCAAGAGGTGGCTTTGATCGATTAACCGAAGCAAAACAAAACGAAATTCGTGTGCTTGCTGGTGTGGAGTTTACACGTCGTGGACGACCAAAGCCAACTGCCGGTAAGATTTATATGAACAAACCATTCTCGTGTAAAAATAGTCAAGAATTGCATTCAAACTGGCGCGTTCAAAGTTTGTGTACAATTTAAATGCAAATTGAATGAAAACATTTAGTTAAATTGCACACAAAATATAACGAGATTTTTATGTGCAAATTTGCATGGACATTTTTAGATCGATTGCTCTTATATTTGCACGCAATTTTATATGTTTAATTTTGAATGCAAATTACGTGCAATTTTTTTCAAAAGGCTTCTTTTAATTTTAATCATTCAATATTTCAGCCGGGCCATTATGTTTGGGCAAGCATCAGGATACAAAAGATCGTCGATTGGACGATACGTACACAACATTTAAGCGATTCAACCGTACGCTTCGATGGCATTGTGAGACTGGTGATCCGGCCATACTGGAGATTACGCCAAACACATCGTGGCCCGATACTGTTTACTATAATAGTTTCACTCATGCAAATATGGGCTGGAAAATCCATATTGTCGATAGTTATAATGCAAATGCTGCATCAAATGTTTTTGTTAATTTAAAAACTGTAGCTCTAATGATAACTGTGGTTTTTTCTTTTATGTTTCTTTTAAGTTAATTTTTTAAATTATTAATTTTTTTTATACATTTCGATAATATTAATAAAAAAAATATTTAAAAAAAATAAAATATTCTGTTAAAAACGACAATACTGGCGCCTTTGGAGCAAATTGTCCAGAATTTTAATAAGTTATAGGAAAAAATAAAACAAGTAAAAACAATTTCTTGGCAAATTCAAGATGGCGTCAAAGCTCAAAACATTTAATAACTCGCCTTTCGCTTAACGAATACGATTTTCGAGGATGTACATTTTTAATTCACAGTAAATGCGTGATTACTGATAACCTTAATCAGTTTTTATGTTCACAAATTGAATAAGCCCTATAGTTGTTGAACAGTGATAGGGAAGTTAACTCAAATTTAGAATGATCAAAAAGGATTACACGGAAAAATTAAGATTTATTTTGTTTTTGTTAATTTCAGTTAATTTTTTTTTATTTTAGATAATAAATTACTATAAAGAAAAAAAAAGGTTTCCAGTAAATAAATCGAGTATTGTGTGTTGGGGTTATAATGATAATGTCATATTTATATATAGTTAACTATAATTTATAATACTTTTTATATCTTTAATTTTTAAATCACAAGTTTTCTTTAATAATACATAAATTCTATATTTTTTCTGCGTATTCTATTCAGGCTTCATGTAGTTTGACAAACTGTTCCAATGATTTTGGTATGTGATTGCGGTAGGGAATTTTATATTTTGTAACTACTGTTGCCGCCAGACATTTCAGGGTCGTATAGTTCACCAGAGGTATCAAGACGGTTGCATTTTTACACATTAATTGTATTGGCCGATCGTCATTTCGGTTCGGTTGATCTAAATGGGCTCCAAAATCTAATAAGGTACGAACAAGCTGCGGAGGTATGCATATAGAACGTGATTATTTTGGTTAGAATTTATTTAGTTTCACAAATTGCGTACCTCTACTTCATAATTGTATGCGGTCGATGCTACATGCAATGGAGTCGATTTGGATTCATTTATAGCATTTACATCAGCTCCGAATTCAATTAATAACTTGCAAACTGCTACATTGGGAAAAATAAGCTAAACACATGCAATAATTTAGTGAAAATGTTTTTTTTTCCAAGAAAACTTCCTACCCTCAAATTATTATCATCCGAAAAGTATCCACTTTTAATAACATTTAATCTTGTCACACATAAATGCAGCAAAGTGTCATTTGTGCACGCACTTCTGATTTTATCTGAGACTAATGTTTGGACTGTTGATTTTATCTGTAACGCAAAAAGTTTGATAATTTTTGGTAAAACAATGAAATCGACTAGCTTACTCTATGAATGTCCTCATCGGATTTTGCTGTCATTAACAACAGATAAATTAAATGTGTCACACATTTTAGGACTCGATCGAAATTATTCTGCTGCTTTTTATGGACCGGTTTTATTTGCAATAGTTGCCGAGCTTCCAGTATGTTTTTAGTTAACAACTGAAGAACAGAACAGACATCTTCAAATTTTGGTACGTTCTGATGATCAAAATCATTTGGTTCAACATCAAATGAACAGTACCTATCTGATAAGTCCAACATAAGTCTAACCAATGATTGGGCCGTAAAACAGGTATCTGAATACAAAATACTATGACGAGCTACTCGTATCTCAAGGGACAATCGCCACAAGTCAATGCATCGTTGAAAGCGAAGTGAGTCGGCATATGAAGCTCCTCTAAAAATTAATCGAAACAATGTGTCCTTATGATTAATGCCCAGCACACGCTCACAAATTAATAAGCTTTGAATTCTCATTGCATCTACATCCGTCGCAATGTTGTCCAATTCTTGCATTGTGGAAAACTCTACAGCATTTCCGTAGGCTTGACGAACAGGTGTGGCCGGCCGTTTAGCTATAGATGGAATAAATGATTAAATTTGAATCCCAAAAATAAAATCCACATTTTACATACGAATATAAGTGGATTCTTTCAATCGTGTATGATGTGCCAGACGCCAATGCAGTATGGTTAGTCTTGTTTCATTATGTTCGTCCAGAAATGTTGAACCTTTTGGTTAAATTTTATATAATTTTTACTATACTAGAGAAGAACGTTTGGGCGATCAATTCAAAAAGAAATCATCGAAAAAAGAAATCAATAAAATCATTGCGAAAATATTTTAAAATCGAAAAAACTTCGAAAATAAGAAATTACGTAAATTATTTCGGAAATATTCGTAAATAATTTCTCAAAATTAGTTACCGAAAAAAAAATCGCAACGATAAATTAAATCAAGAAAATCGTGGAGAAAATAATTTCGAAAATGAGAAATGACGTAAATTATTTGGGAAATCAGATATCATTTCTTAAAATTATTGAAAAAAACATTTAAAACAATAAAACCATCAAATTATGGAAAACATTTTGTAAATCGAAACCGCATTTTGGCGGAAATAATTTCATAACTACCGAAAATTATTTTGGAAATCCCAGAAATAATTTCCAAAAAAATTTTAGAAATCACAGAATTCATTTCAAAAAAGAAATCACCGAAAAATTAAATCAAAAAAATCATTGAGAAATTATTTTATAATGAAAATTTCCGTAGGCTTGATTATAATGAAAATAATTTCGAAAATCAAAAATCACGTAAATTATTTCGCAAATTTTTAGAATTTAGAAATAATTTCTCAAAATTATCGTTCGGAAATCATGTAAATCGTACGAAAAATAGTTTTGAAATTCCCGGAAACACAGCGCGAAATCATTTCAGAAGTTATCGAAAACATTTTGAACATAAAATAGTATTAATTTTTGAATTCTCTGAAATCATCGAAATCATTGCTGAAATCACCGAAACCATCAAATTATCGAAAACATTTTGTAAATCGAAATTCGGAAATGGGAAATCACGATTTCTGAAATAACAAAAATCCTGTTTTTATTTCGTAAATCTCGAAAATTATTTTTGAAATCCCGGAAATCATCGAAATCATTTCAACAATTATCGCGAAAATAAAATCGAAAATCGATATATATCATTTTAGAAATCGAGAAATTCATTTCACAAATCCCGGAAATCCTGTCTGAAATTATTGAAATGATCTCCGAAATCTCGAAAATTCTTTTTGAGATCATCGAATATCTTTTCGGAGAAATCAAAAAGACTTTCTAAAATAACAAAAATCTTTTTAGAAATTTGGAAAAAAGAAATAATTTCTGAAATTATTAAAAACATTCTCAGAAATTATTTGGGAAATTATCGAAATCTTTTAAGGAAATTATCGAAATTCTTTTTGAGATCATCAAAATATTTTCGGGAGAAATCAAAGAGCATTTCTAAAATCATGAAAATATTTTTAGAAATCGGAAATAAGAAATAATTTCAGAAATCGTTTCAGTATAATTCGAAATCAGAAATCATGGAGCATTAATTATTTAGCAGTTCAGCTATGGATTTATAAGAATTTTTTTGACAAAATAAGAGCAGATCAGGATTATTCAAAGCTTAAGCTATGGCACTTAAGCAAGCAAACGGTACCGTTTTCTAAACGGGTCGGATTTTACGAAGAGCAAAACATGTACTTTGTATAAAGATATGTCGAATATCGATATGTCGTGATAAGTCCAAAAATATTATTTACAATCATCAACATTCGGCATATCTTTTTGTAAAGCACATTTTTTGCACTTCGAAAATCAGACCCGTTTTGAAAACGGTACCGTTTTCTTGCTTAAGTTCCGTAGCTTTACAGCATCTGATTTCAGTTTTTTCAGTTTAGGGAGTGTGAACAAAATTTACCAATTAATTCATGTGCATCGGCTAAACGTTCTGTTGAATAGCAAATGCGAGCCTTTAGCAGATCAAAAATTTGGTGTGCACCCTTAAGGCAGGCCGTCTGAAGTGCGTCATCACCGTAACGACTTTTTGCAAACGGATCAGCGCCCACATCAAGCAGCAGTTTTGTTGTTTCTAATCTGAAAAATACAAAATTGTAACAAAACTTCCCAATATTAGGCTACTTACCTGTGTTCCTGTATGGCATAATGTAGGGCTCCTTTATCTTGAATGTCTTTAGCATTGACATCAGCTCCTTTGCTTATCAGATACAAACACAATTGCACAGACTGAACCGAATTTATTAGACAAGTTCCACCGTTATAGTTTGGCTTTTTTATGTCGGCTCCATGTTCCACCAAACACTGTACAATATCCATGTAGGTCATGAAGCAAGCACTTCGAACCGGTGTTGAGCCCGTATCCGATAATGCATTTATGCAAGATCCGAGACGTATTAGACACTTCACAACGGACAATTTACCTGACACAGCCGCACACCACAGCGGCGTGACACAATGTACTGTTCGATCTTCGGGCACTTCAAACATTCCCTTTTGTTCAAGATCGGCATCACATACTGTTACCAAATATTCGGCAATCTCAAAATTGCCTCGCTTACAGGCAATGAACAGTGGGGCACATCCTTCGCGTGTACTTTTCACAATTTCCTTACGAACTTCACGGGGTAAACTGAAACAGATATTGGCGAGACTTATGAAATATTTAATGGCGAATTATTATTAGGTTCAAGAAATTGGATTTCCTCATATGGTGTAAAATCCCGCCCCGTGCAAGTTGCTGACAACACTCCACCCAGGATTTTTTCTCTGCCTGACTATTTTAGAATCTTCGGCATCGATAAGATTTCGTTATAAAATGACAAAGTTCAATTGGTTCATTTAAATCAAAGGATTTTTAAGTCTTCAATGAAAACCTTGGTATCAGATAAAATTCTCCCACTTATATGCTAGATCGCTTTGGATTAAAGGACACGATGATGATAAACTACAATTACGATGGGTAATACCTTCGGAAATCTTTTAGAGCAGTCTTCGTATTGTTGTGGAAGGAAAATCCAAAGCAATGTATAACTGAAATTGTTGAAAGTTTTTTTAATCCTTTGAAAACAGAAAGTTTTTGAGACAAAATTTCGTCAAATTGCGAATTTAAACGTGGCTATTGATTTAATTGTTGTTGGTTGCCCAGGAACTTTTCATTCCTAGACATATATGTTCTCAATTTCCAAGGTCGTCGCTTATGATTCAGAAAATCGCTGTAGGTTTGTGGTAAGGCAAATAGACCGCGTTACGTCATATTAATATAGTAATTCCAATCTGAATTAATCTCAAAATAAAAATAATTTAAAGGTCTTTTTTTATAGCTGAGGTGTTCTTGACCTACATTGTAACATTTTTATTAAGGGTTTCCGAGTCACGAGTGTAACCGAATGAAGTAACCGAGTGAGTGTAACCGAAGTAATTATAATATCGCGAAATTCTGAAGCCACAGTATCCTACAGATTGTTTTTGTAATTGATTCTGATATTGATTTTTCAATTACCGCAGTATCTAAATATTCAATTCCAAATTTATTAAAAAAATCAAAAAAAATATCGAACAAAAATATGTCAACAAATCAAAAGTTTACCTTTCCAATTTATCTCGTAAATTTGCCGTTAGCTTTGTGCCTTCCATGCACAATTTACATTCTTGTATCAGTTCGTTGCCAATTGCATCCGCCGCCGATGTTCCATGATCATTTGCAGAATTGCGATGTTTTGTCAAGGACATTATTTTATTTATTTGCAGAGCACCCCCTGAAAATCCAGCTGAGCTCCAAAAAATTTTGTCGTATAATCTATAGTGCAGTTGCGTTTGTGGGAATTCAAGAAAAATTTAACTATGGCAATAATTTTGGCTCCAATTACATAATTTTAGTTTTTGGCTGAAATTTTGAGGATCCCGAAATGAAATTAAATGAGATGGAAAGCTAATTTTTACAATTTATAAATCCTTGCCGAGGTTATTAAAATAAAAACAATAAATTCTAAAAATAAAAAGTGGACGATGTCTATGATGTTGGCATTACTGCGTGCAATTGGGGCAGGATTTTCTCGTACTGCTGGGGGTCTCAGCTGGCAAGCAGAGACAACAACCTTTTTAAAAGACCCGTTAATTTCACTAGAATTACATAAATTATATTAGATAATTGCATAAAAACCTAATTATTTGTAATTACCGTATCCTAATATTCCTAATTATACTTAGTACCAAAATGAGAACTTCTCAATTTAAGTAAAAGATTCTCCAATTCTAAATAAGTGTATTTAACACTAGATGGCACAAGTAATAACAGTGTGAAGAAACAAAAATTGTCGATTCGAGGGGAATTCAAATTTGGTAGCCTTTTTTTAAGAATGAATTTAGTTAACCCATATCGTTATAGAAAATTGAATAAACCGAATTTTGCTAATATCGCATATCTTAATCTTCATTATAGGTTACTAACCTAAGGTTAGCGATAATATAGGACGAGATGTGACAATAAATTTACTTTCATACTAAAAAAATAAGACCGGCTTATTTTCGTCGTGAATATTTTTTTCTTTTCAGTACAAATTTATGCGATTTATCACAGGTAATGTTTACCAGTGCACACTAAACATGATCCGAATTTACGATTCGACAAAATTATATTTTATGGATGGTTCACATGTAATTTAAAAAATCTTATAAGCTGCCAAATGGAAATACATGTAAATTTATATATCATAAATGATTGAAAGCTAACATCCGATTTTATATATATTGGATAGAGAATCGTTCCGTTTTTTCTGGCGATTATTAGGCCGATTTGTGTAAGAATTCCAACCGTTTTCTTTAAATTGTAATTTTTTAATAATAAAATATTTTAAATTAAATTAAAAATAATTAAAATATAATCTACAGTTATTCTTTATATCATCAAATATTCATCTTGCAAATTTCTGCATTTCTTCAAAAAAAAAACGGTGTACATCGCACACTTGCTAAAAATCTGATAATCGGTCAACGCTCAAATCAAATATGTTTTTTTATCGAATCAATTAAATATTTGATCGAATCAAAATTTTGATACCATTAAAAAAAAATTGTTGATTCGATCAGACTTTGATATTATCATGTTTTGATTGAATTATTTTTTTATATTTTATGCATGCCTACGGGTACATTGCCTTATAGTTAAAATTTCGAGCAACTCAGTATATTATTAAAAAAAATTATTGATTGTTCTATAATTTTGATTCAATAAAACTACTGGATGTGAAAAAACAATATAAATTTGTTTAGTTAATATTATTATATTATAAGCGCCATAGTATTGATAAAGTATTTAAACAGCAGAAAATATATATTATAAGTACTGTTAGTATACTTAAAAAGACGGTTTGTTTTATTGACCAACATAGAAATGAATTACAAATACGAAAAATCATTACATTTTCTTTTTACAGCATATATAAATTATGAAATTAATAAATAATAATTGATCGATATTATTCAAATTAAAAACCCTGTCTCCTGCAAGGCTTCTGAAAAATTCACTGGATTACTCCATATTATGACCATCTAAAAAAAGAAAAGTTAGAAATTTGATAGGTTAGATGATTTAATTAAATTTGTTACTTATTTCTAGTTCCATTTTTTCATTTGGTTCATCAAGCCGATTTATGCCATTTTCACTTTGTTCTATTGCGTTTTTATTTTCAATTCTTATATGTTCATCTAAAGTAAAAAACGAGTATTAGTCTTGATAAGTTGGATGCTCTAATTAAACTTACTTATTTCTAAATCATTTTCATTTGGTTCAGCTAGCCGATTTAAGACCTCTTCACTTTGTTTTGCTGCGTTTCTATTTTCATTTGCATCATCTTGTTCCACTTCCGAAGCTTCACTAACCGGATTGTACAACAATTCAACATCTTGTCCACGATTGGCGATAATCATTTTTTCAACGTCTGGGCTGACTGCGACATTCGTCAGTTCAGCTGCCATTGACTTAAAGACCCGTTTCATTTTAAGACGATTTCTTTCTTTATATTTTCTCTCGACTTTAGTGGGTTTTTTCTTTTGTACCTTGTTCGGCTTAGCAATGTGAATTTTGGCAAAATGTTGCACAAGTTTTTGCTTTGTGGACAACTGTAAACCGCAGCTGTCACATTCAAATTTTAATTGATTATGTTTTGATCGAATGTGAGCCTTTAGGTTTTTTAAGTGGAGATATTGATTTGGACAATTGTCAAATTCACACTTAAATATTTGTTTATCTTTTTTTGAGGTATGTGTGATTATGTGCATACGCAGGTTTACCTTTAACACAAATTCATTTTTACAATAATCGCAAATAAACTTCGGAACGATAGCATGTTGTTCCTTTCGATGGCTCACAAACAACGACCACTTTTCGAATTCCTCATAACAATCCGTACATTTGTGTAGTTTTTTCTTGTGGGAAACTCTGTGATGTATAGCCGCTTTTAGATTTATGGATCCATGGCCACAGTCATCACATGTATACGGATAAATGCCGGTATGTTTGAAATTGTGTCTTTTCAATTGAGACTTCCTGTTAAATGACTCCTCACAAGCACCACATTTGTACTGTTTCAGGGCAGTGTGAAATTTATCATAATGAATTTTCATTTTCTGATTAGTTTTGAACACAGAAGCACAGCTTCCATGTTTACATTTAATTTTCAGGTCGCAGCTGTTATCTACAGTTTCGGGATCTCTGTGTGCCGTTCGAACGTGTCTTTTAAGATGAGATTGGTTGATATAAGTTTTAGTACAATTTTCTGTGGAACACTTGTACTTTTTAACATTTGTGTGAGTATATTCATGACGATCGTAGTCGTCCTTTCGACGAAAGGTCAGCGAACAATCTTTGTGGCCACAAACGTGCGTACGATTTGTCAAGGATTTCGTTAATAATTGCGATAGTTCAGATTCACTGTGACTCGTGGAGTCAAGAAAGTCGGAATTTATCGATTGTCTGTAAGAAAAATGATATTAAATACGATTTTATTGCATAATTTAATAGTAAATCTCTGTCAAACTGACATTTTAGAATTATAAATATTTTATATTGTTGTACACAATTTTAATTTAATTTTAACAATAAATAAATCAAATAAAACGATTTTTGCTTTATTTTGCATCTCTAAAAGAAAAACTGATAATTTGCGAAATTAAATAAAAATATTTCTGCTGGTCTCTTATGGGTTAATCCATACAAAATCACAATATAGGTTAGGATTATGCGGGGAAATCTCGTATTTTGTTTAAAAGTTATTTCATATTATAATCTTACCTCATTTTGATGAAAATATTTAAAATATTTATTATTTCAACATTTTAAAATAACAGAAAAGGACGAAAATTATGTATTTAGTGAACTTTAACCGCACAAAATACTCTGCCAAACCAAACAAGAGAAAATAAAAAAGTTAAGTTAGGTACCAATTAACACGGACCAGACAGCGCTACGCCGCTACCCCGTTTATACATAAATTCCCCTGATTTCTTTTTTGTTTGGTGGGTTTTTATATAAATCTAGTCTTTGGCTGAACGTGATTTGTTTGGCTTTCAGAATCCATTATTCAGTATCTGCAAATTTTAAAAATTATTCAGAAAAACAAGAGGAAAAATGTGTCCGTTCTATAATTTTTAAACATTTAACATATAAATAGGTTAAGGTAGTTAAGGGGAAGGTTGCTCGCATACAATTTGTTTTTAGAAAAATTTTGAGCATATAGAGAGAGTTTTCATAGGTATAGGCAAGGCCAACTTTACTAAGTTAGGCCTTATCCTTATGGTATAGGCCGTTTAGGCGAACTTGTCCCATTTTATTGCAGGTGAAATAATTGTTTCCATACTTTGGAATTGTATTTGATATCAAAATAAGTCAAAAACTCAAATGAAACGCGATCATTTATTTTTTTTTTTACAAAATTGCCGAAAAATATGAGAGGGTGCGAAAGTTATTGCTTACATTTTGTGATTTAATATTTTGCGATTTATTTTATAATTTATGTATATTTTTTTATACTTACTTGATTTCTGAATAAATAAAATAAAAAGTAGAGTAAGTACATACAATCATTTTTCAAAATATAATATGTTATTTCCTGACTAATAATTTCAGGACCGACACAGAAAGGGGTTTTTGGTACTTATGATCAGTAAGTCGATTTATTATTATTATTTAAAGCAACAACCCCGCTTTAGGCTTTACAGATTTACTTTTTTTAAATTGTATTTAAGATTAATGATTAAAATTTAGCCAAACTATTGTTTTTAGGTTTATAAGGTTGAGGTCAAAATAACCGATCATATTATAAAAGAACATAATTCGATTTATAGATAAATTTTATTACATAACTAATAAAAACATTTTTAGTTTACAATGAACTAGTAATTTTACGTTTTCTCATCGATTCTAGCCAATTGTCAAGTTGTTGATCGGGTGTTACTGATTTACGATAATAGTCATTTGGCGGTGTGCCCTCTTCCAATCGAACGAAATAGTGACAATGTTTGTACTCAACTTCACCGAACCGTCCACGAGCATGACGACGTACTCCTTTAAAATACTTTCCTTTGCCCACAAATGATTCGGCTAAACAGAACAAATAGTTAATTATCATAATGAGATTTATTAGAAGGAGTAAAATACTTACCAACCCATAAATTACTTTTAAATTCAACATTATGTCTGTTGACGGCCATCTCTTGTGCTTCCAGAATAGCATCGCGGGCAAATGTGGCACCCTTCTTCAGTACAAAACTTAATTGCCGGACGGCTTCATCAACACTCAATCCACGTACCAAGCAGGCAATGTACCACATATTGTCCGGGCTGTATTTTATGTTGGTCTTTACATTACAGACATACTAAAATAAAGAATTTCGTTAGATTTCCAAATAAAATAAAAATTAAAAAAAAAACTCACGGCAGGTCTTGGCACCTCTTCCGGCGTTTGTGGAGGAAAAATTTGCTTATTATATTCTAGCCATTTTTTTGGACCACCGACTTTATTGTATCCACATAATGTGGAGTTTGTGTGAATTGCAGCTGCTTCATTTATTTGCTGTAGTTTAATATTTTTAATAAATAATTGTGAAAATCGGCCAAACGAAAACATTTTGCAAATATGAAAATAACCTAAAATCGCGCACACACTGAAGACATTTTAAAATTCCCTGCATACAAAAAAGCTATGGTAACCTCATACAAAAAATAAACAAGCGGCACCGGCTCAACTGCGCTATTTTGGCGCTTCGTTGAATTTTCTTATCAAAATTTGCGAAAAAAATATGCAGAGTTTGTTTATATAATTTTGTTTTTGTGTTTTTGGGATTAAATTGTGCAATAATTGTAATACAAATTTGGCAAATAAATACAATTGTGTAGTCTACGCAACGAACTGCAATAAGGTAAGGTAATATGTAATAATTCTGAACAAATTAAATTAATTTTAAAATTTCCATTGTATTACACAAAACAACTAACAAAAACAATTATATAATATTTTGTATAATTTAATTTTTTGCATGTTTTTACTTATATTTGGTTTTTTATTTAAATTTATTATTTCTGAAATTGTTTTTTGTCAATCTGTTTCAAGCTTGAAATCGAAAAATGCGAAATGTTATCTTTTGCATGCGCCTCCACTGACAATTCTATTATTTTATTGCACAAAAAAATACAGCAATATCAAAGCGGAAAATGCACAACTTTTATTACTTTACTAATTGAAATGTTACTATTAAAAAAAACACAGGAAGTTACCCATATTGTAGTAATATTGAGAATAAGATACAAAACATTTGTATGGTTTCTTTTGAATGTAGACCAATTTTTATACATCGAAACAATGATTGATAGAAGTGGCAAAGTATAAAATATTATTTATTATTTAATTATAAATAACTAATTAAATTACCAATTGATTAATTGAATTATTTATTAATAACTAAATGAATTAAAAATTAATTGATATAAAGAAAGAGCGAAACTACCTACCACGGTCGATTTTAGGGGAATTCCAACAGATGTGAATCGTACTAATGCGCCTGGCTTATATTTTATTTGGTATTATTTTTTATCTAAATTTACGAATATTATTTCTGAAATCTGTTTCAAAAATGTTAGAAATAGAAAACTTAAGGGAAATGTTATCTTTTGCATGCGCTTCCACTCTCCACTATCAATAAATTAATTTTGTGTACTGCACATATGAATACAGCATATCATAGGGAAAAATAAATATGTTTTATTTATTAACTAATTGAACTGTTACTGTTAAATAAAAAACAGGCAGTAACCCACTTTGATGTAGTAAAATAGAAAGATACAAAACATTTGTATGGTTTCTTTTGAATGTTACAATAATTTATACAGCGACACAATGACCAATATAATATAGATCTATAAAATATTATTAAATTATGAATATGTAATTAAATTAAAATTTAACTGATTAATTGGTTTACTTATTAGTTAAACTTTATTCACATGGAATATCAACCATGGTCAATTATAGGGGACTCCCGCAGCTGTGAGCGTACTATATAGTACTATCAAATGTGTCTGGCTTATACATTATTTTTTGTTGTTTTTTGCAAGAGATACTTTACACAATTCTAACGAGTTGTTGTTATTCTTATTACTTTATTTTTAACGCAGTTCTAGTTAACAAGATGCACTTTTTTGTATTGTTTTTTAAATAATTTTTGCATGGTGTTTGTGAATCACAAAAAAATTGGTTTTTGTGACAACTCGTTTTTTTTATTAAGTTTTTTTTTAAATTCTGAATGCTTTTTTTCAATTAAAAAATCAAAAGGTAAGTATATAAGACGCCAGCTTTTTTACATTATAAATTAATTGTTCAAAACATTTTTCAAATTATATATTCTTAGATGATGATCGTTCATTGTATGGTTGGTTTTCGTGAAGTGTGTAAGATTACCGCAGTTCTTCCGTTTCTCACATTGGTCACATGCTTTTGTTCGGCTATATTGTTCCAGTTTGACGAAGTGCACGAGACACATTGTCGGGTAAAAAATGCTTAAAATTTGAAAACAAAACACAGGAATTATTTTATTTCATTTTGCAGGTTTTCAACGTTATCCCGTCGATAAGTGCAGTGACGGGCATAAGTCCACAACGGTATTTATGGCGAATTTGTATTGCATTGCACATAGTTCCGAGGTTCGTTATTGCCGCCTGTTATAAAAGTCAATATTTATTTCAACTATTTGACAAGCATAAAGATAAGGCAATTTTGCAAAGAGGAACAACGTTAATAAATTGGATTTTTTGGTTACATTTTGTAGAAATATCGGCTTTAACAGGCGTTACTTATATATCAAATGTAGAAAATTATCGTAAGAAATGGAACATTTTAGTGGAACAAATTCTAATTATTCTTTCATTTGCAGCAATTCATGAGAAAATATTTATCGTTTTTATGACCAGTTCACTGTGCCATATGTTGGCCACTTTGAAGCTTAACGACATCCTTTATTCGTGTGGTTTTAAGACAATCGACGAAAAGCGTTCGCATACGATTAAGCGACGTCTCTTTTGGACATCCATCATAAGTACCGTCGGACTTTTAGTATTTTTCTATAAACATCGATTCTATTGCCATGACATGGCGTTCAGTTGGTTTGCTTTGTGCGAGTATATAATTGCCTGTTCAAATATGGCATTTCATTGTACAACGATTTTAGATTTTCCCACCGAACAATTTATTATGGCCAAAGGTTTCGGCCAAAATGTACCAACCAATCAAATGCTTAATTTTAAATTAGACTAATTTCTTCGAATAACAAAGTATTAATTTGATGTCGTGTATTTTTGTCTGTGTATAATCGAGTCACGGGGGAAGCCACTTTTGAAATAATCAAATAATTTTTTTTTGAAAAAAAAAACAATCGGAAACCATAACATTTTCCCAGAGTGATTGCACCCCTGGCGTCATATATAAGTAGTAATATAAAAAATCGAAACAAAATTACTAAATCTTCCCATTTTTTGTATGTGTTGTTTAAGATAATCTTATATAAAACAAAATCAAACGAATATTTTAATTCATAACATTATTAATAATTATAAAAAAACTAATTTACTGTGATGAGACATGTATTTCTCATATTTTTTCTAACTCTTTTGTACAAACTCGCAGTTTTTACGCAAACATTTTTTTTCTGTTTGCAATCTTCTTTCCACACACAATCCACAACAAACTATTTAACCATTCTGCATAAATTTATACAATTTATAATTGTAATTCCATGGAAAATTTAAAATTTCTGTTCGCATATTATTATATCAGAGCAGATGCATTTTTTTACTTTAATAATATTAAAATCTTGATTAATTCGATTTAAATTTAAAACAAATTCAATAAACTGAAAAGATCAAAAGCCCTAAATCGTCTGTCTTTCATAAATTATTATATTTTTCTACCAATTATATAATTTTTAAACGCACGTTCCATAAAACAATTTTTACTAAACTACCTATACTAAACGGTCTTTTATAGTCGTAAAAAAAATATGTCACTATTTTTATTACGGGCTCTTTATACTTATAAATAAAAAAAATCTGGGTAAAAAATAAATTTGAACAACAAAAAAAAAAAACTCAGCCACACCAGAAACGTATCAAAAAGAATCTATTTTGTAAGTGTTGTTTTAAACTAATCGAAATCTACCAATTAAATATTTTAATAATTTTATGTAACTTATTTCTTCCACTAAATAGTATTTTTTTCTTGCCTATTTTAATATTTAAAATAATTTTAGAATTGTACGGTTCATTTTTCTTTTGTAAAACCGTTTAAATTGTAACTATAATATATTGTATTATTTATTCTTAAGCTTATTTATGTTTTCTAATATCGATATTTTCATATAATTTTAAGAATTTTTTTTAAACTAATCAATTTCAAAGTATATCTATATTTATATATATAGATATATTGGCAGAAGTGCACTATGAAATGATGAATGAAAATCTTTATCATCTCTTAAGAATGTACACGTACATGACAGTCAACATTTTCTGCTGCTTAGAAAATAAATGTTTTGTGATAGTACCTACCTATATAGAGTTACCAAATTATATAATTACTATATATTTTAATAAATTGATAAAAATAATAATTAACAACAAATTAATTCAAATAAAAAAAAAAAAACTTTTAAATTATGTCACCCAATCACAAAAACATTTAATAAAAATAAACAAATTTTAAGTGTACTTGCATAAGTTTTTTATTTTTAAAAATCTCTTTCCATTTGAAATTTCTGAAGATATTATGGAGGTCATGAAAATCATGAAAGTCCTTCGAAAAATAAAATAAAGAAGATTTCTCTTATTTACTTGTAAATACCCAACCAAAAAAAAATAAATCCCAGGTTCCCAACGTATTGGCACCTAACACCTGAGTAAAATAATAAAAAACTGACAGAAACAAAAATGTTCTCTATTAGTTCCCATTTAACGTTAATTTTTACAAAAAAAAAATTGAATCCCTCTCTCGTCTTTCACGTTCACCGTGAAACCTCGAGTATACTGGAAATGCACTTAAATTGATCAACATCAGTAAAACTTTATCTATATGCTCATATATTTCCTCAAATCTTAAAAAAAAATCGGAACTCCTCTTTCCTTTCACCCAGGTTCCCCAAATTCAATCCCAGAGTAATGAGACCACTAAAATCTCATCCCTTTTACAATTTGGCCGAATCCTGGTGTAAAACTTTCTTGTTGCCGATATTTTGAAGACGGACGGATGGACATTTTGTTTTAGTTTTTCTGAATCAGGCCATCATAAAATACAAATAGTGGGTCCCGAAAATTTATTTTACAATCCAAATTATATAAATACGATGTAAATGACATTTGAGGACGTATATTTTATTTTATTTATTTTATTTAAACCAACAAAAATTATAGGTTACATTTGATAGCATTAAAAAACCCCGATTAGGGGATAAAAATCTTGATTCTTTTCAAATATACACACAAAACTAAGTTATATAATGAATATCATGGAACTTGATGCCCAACCATTAATAATTTTGTTTCCTTTATTTCATTACAGTACGATATTCTACTAATAAACAAAATATTTATTTAAAATAACCAAAATAATTAAAAAAAAAAAACAATTAAAATTAACGAAAATGCTGTTTAAACAAAAAATCCCATTTTCTTTTTTGATTTAAAAAAAAAACCCTTTATTTGGCAACACTGTGTATGACAGTACAACAACAACAACGCGATGCATTTTGATTTATTGGCGAAATCAATTTGTATGCAACTATGAAACAAGACGCATTTTTTTGAGTCTCTTTATTTACTTGATTATGGTAATTTTTATAATAACGAGAGACTTATTTTAAGCAGTTTTTCACTATTTATTTTTAAAAATTTCCAAAAATATAATTTGGATACGAAAGGGTTACATAACCAAAATCATAAAAAAAAATTTTAATTAACGAAAATGCTATTTAAATTTAAATAAAAAATCCCTTTTTCCGTTTTGATTTGAAAAAAAAATCCCTTTTTTAGCAACACTGTACATTACATTACAACAACAACAAGGCGTATTGTGATTTATTGGCGAAATCAATTTGCATGAAACAAGACGTATTTTTTGAATCTCTTTATTTACTTGATTATGGTAATTTTACAATAAAGAGATTTATCTAGCCACTAGACAATATGGGAAACAAAAATATTAACCACAAATGATAATAAAATAAAGAATATCTATAGCCACTAGACAATATGGGAAATAATAAAAAACATTTTTGCTGTCTTATAAGAATCGTACACGCACAAATATAAATTGGTGCCATTTTTTTCTGGTATATTTCTACTGTGACATCACATTGGAAAAATGTCTATAAAAGACGGCTGTTCATACCACCGCATTAACTATATAATTGTATACAAATGGTGAAATGCGAGAGATTAGGCAAAATAAGTAGCTCTTTACGAACAGGAAAAAAATAATAATGGCTGACGAGTGACGACAAAATAATTTTAGAGAAATTTCCAATCACGTAAACAAATACAATGGTAAAATATGCGCGAAATAAGTTGCGCTCTCTGGTATATTATTATGATGATGGGGGCATTTATTAGTGTGCACTGCTGCGTTGCGTTGTCTGGATTCTTTGTGCCATTCCAAACATTCCTCAAATTGAGTGTTATGTTTTTGTGAATGTATGGTTAGTTTTCGTCATTTTTAGTGAATTAATGGTAAATTTGGTATTTTTTGTGTTGTTTCCTTTTACTCAAGAGTGTAGCTATTTTTCTAAAAAAAAATCGTAAGAAACCATTTTTATAAAATATTATTGTGAAATATTTTCGTTCAGGTTTTAAACCAATTATTAGTTCATAAATTTTTAAACTGGGTAAGAATACATTTTTTCCTTTTTATTGTTTTAATATTTATAACATAATGAAGCACAAATATTTTTTCTTAACATATTATTATACTGTATGTTGTGCGGCTGTACATATACGTACATACAATTGTTTCTTATTTTTCCAGAGAAATTCGCGGTAGAATGTTAGGAATGCGTAGATAGTTGGGTTAGTTAAAATTTTTGTAGAAAAGATGGCGTTATCGTTATGTTACGTGTATAAAGATAATTTAATATTTTCTTC
Organism: Diadocidia ferruginosa; assembly: GCA_027564275.1. NCBI lineage: Eukaryota > Metazoa > Arthropoda > Insecta > Diptera > Diadocidiidae > Diadocidia > Diadocidia ferruginosa. Next base: position 28,785 of record JANSTW010042126.1, read on the forward strand.
TGTATATAAGAACAAATACTTGTAAGCATATTTTCTTATATACATTTGATAGCTAAAAAACGTCTTATGGGCTTACCCATATATTCACATATAAATATTATTGTTTTTTTATTGCTGCCTGTTGGTATATTTTATAAAGTATATTTTCTATATGGTTATAAGTGAATATGTACTTACCATATATAATAATGTATAATTTGAAAATAATATGCTACATAAAATTTAACGATTAGTATAATAGATATATGCTATTACATATATATCTAAAATCGAAATTATATATAAAGCTATAAAGATATATGCTTATATGCCCAAGAATAAATATATTACCTCTTATAAACGTTAATATTTTTACTGTTAATGCATAAATACTTATATGAGTTATGCATTATCTTTTCTATAAATGGAAAAAAAATTGCAACGCACATAATTAAAATATGCTTTGTTTATTAAAATATTTTGTTTAATTTAAACAATGTTTAGATTGTAAAAAATGTATACCTGAAAATGTGTTTTTTTTCTAAATTCTCATTACATAAGTTGAGACGTTAAACATATGTATATTCAACAGTACGTACGTAGTTACCTTAAATTTAAATTTCTTTCTCACATAAGTGCTGGTCTTTACGAAACGTAAAAATTTATTTATTGATATATTTGTATAAATAATAAGTTTAAATTTGACTGAGTATAGAATTTATAAAATATTAGTAGAAAATTGTTTAGAAAATAGGTGGTTTTAACGGTAAGAAAAATAACTAAGCCTTTGACGTACACTTCTGAACCAATGCGAAATTCGCAAATACATTATGGTGGATGTTTACGAGACCCCAACATGCTAAACATATATATACCTCGAAAATGTTTGTATTTGGCCTATCGTCCTACTAAAAGTTACACTAAAAAATGTGGAGTATATCTTCTTTCCTTTTATATCGAAAGGTTGGTCACAGTTGCTCAAACGACAAATTCTACCGGAGCTCTACCAATCCCTATAAATTGTCGACTGGGGTTCCTCTGGAAGTCAAATAAATGAATTTATCGATGAGTGAGTTTTAACTTTTAACAGTAAAAGTAACATTCATTTTTATTTTTATTCATTATAACCGGAAAATTGTGACATATAGATCCCGGAAGGTTGAGTTGTCGTGTTAGAAGTCCATGTCAGTGGTTTTTACTTTTATATCGAAAGACGAAGGTTGATATATAATTTCTCGAAACACAAATTTTACCCGTAGCCTCCATCTATTCTTTAAATTTTTCGACTTGTAGTCGTCTAGAATCAAATAGATGTGGTACTTTCTGAAAGCTACATTAATTCATTATTAAATGATACCTTCTTGAAGAACATCGAGTTCATAGTTTTTCTTTTTCCAGAAAAAAATTGAATGAAAAAGGGTGATTGGAGTCTCAATGCACTTTGACCACCATTGAGACACCAATCACCCTAATATATTAATTTATCACTTGTACTGTATACATATTGATGAATCTAATGTTAGGGATTAAAATTAAATCAGCAAAAGAAAATTGACGAATTTGAAATATAAAAGTAATGATGGAATAACCAAATTTTTAGCGACTAAGATTTTCATATGCAACAAAAAATATATTCAATATAATGAAATTCATATTTTTTTATTAGAATATATAAGACCTAACAATAGTGAAGCATATTAATGGTTGTAAAAAACATTCATAAGTTTCTAATAATATCTATAATAATTCAGCATTTGAAAAGAGAAAAGCCAAAAAATTTCATTAGCGAACGGAGAAATGCTATCCTATCTTTTCAAGTTGAAAACGAATCTTATGTATACATGAATTATATGCATGTCGTTTTTTAATACTGACCCATGTGCGACCCCACAGGACGCATGGATTAAATCAGAATCACTATTGTTGACACTTGACACTCTCGAATTGTTTACGGTCATGAAGATATGAATGTAATAGCAAGTTGGCAGAGCATGAAAACTTGAACAAATTTCTCAATTTAAAATATAATCTATATCGTGGTTATAACGCTATCGAAAGCCTTTGAGAAATCCAGAAACAACAGAATAGAAACAATTTTTTTTATCAAGGCCCTTCGAAACCTCATCAACCACATTCAATAAAGTGCAGTAGTTGTATGTTGTTATATGTTGGGCTTGGGGACTATAAAGCCTGATTTATATTCAAATTTAGCACATAATTTATGAAAAATTGTGTGGTATGTAATTGATCGTAAAATTTTCAACCAAGTTCGCCCGTATAAAATATCCTTTTGTTATTGCACACTTAAATTTTATACACAACCAGTTAAATTGAAATTTCGCTACTATGTTTGAAGTGAATAAGCTTGATTATTTCTTTACCGTTTTACATTTTAGTTCCTTACTTCCTTTATAAAATACCTATATAGTGTTCTAATAATGCCTGTGGAGTTCTTACTTGCGGAAATAAAAAAGAGTTTATCATAAAATATTACGTATACAAGATTTTAAATTTAAGCTTCAGTTGTGGTGTAATATAATTTATAATATATATTAATAGACGCATATAATGTACAATTTGTGTAAATCATTTAAATACTCGCGTATACGACTTATTCTGAAAAATTTAAAATTATTTAATGGCGAGTTTTGCGTGTTATTTTTAATAAATATTTACATAAGGCAGGCACGAAGCGTGGCAATTTTTCATACTTTGTATCCAACTACATTTGAGTAAATGATCGTCAGATTTAGATGAAATTTTACAATAAATAAAACATAATTTAATAAAATCTTTAAAATAAAACGATTTTAATAAAATTAAAATGAGTTTTGATGAATTCTTAAGACTTTTCTGAAATTTGATCTGGTTTTGATGAAATTTCATCTGATTTTGATAAAATTGCATTAGATTTAAAATTAATTTCATTCGATTTTAATAAATTTTATATTAAATTTTGATAAATTTTAATGAAATTTTCACAGATTATAATGAAATTTTTGTATTTTTATTCAAATGGTAATAACATTTTATTAGAATTTCAGGTTTAGACCAAATTGTACAATAGATAAAACACAATTTCATAATTTTTTTAAAATAAAACGATTTTAATAAAATTTAATTTTTTTTTAAATAACATTTTATTAGATTTTGATAAATTTTTATAAGTTTTGGAAAATAAATTAGCAGATTGTATAGATTTTTATGAAATATTAATATTGCAAAATGTGTTATTTGATAAGAAACATTTTTCAATTTTGGATGATTTTGATATAATTTCATTAGATTTTGATGAAAGAAATCAAAACAACGAAATTCATCAAATCAACTAATTTTGAGAGTTGTCAATACTTTTTTTTTGAAAATTCAATAAATTTTTCTGAAATTTCTTTAGATTTTTAAAATATTCATTAGATTTTAAAATTTAATTACATTTTGACGAAAGCTCATAAGATTTGGCACAAAACTTCATCAGATTTTAATGAAATCAAGAAATATTTTTCAAATTTAAACGATTTTGAAGAAATTTTATCACATTTTGATAAAAGTTGAAGATGAAAATTCATAAAAATTTGTAAATCAACTTTGAATGAGTTGCATTTTTTTTTTAATTTGTTGATTTAGATTAAATACAAGCACTAATCATGCCATCAATGGATTAATTCGTCAATGTTTTATAAACTAAAATGTGTATTTTCGAGAATATGCACATTGCACATATATACGTATATGTGGGTGCAAAAAATTAAAATATAATATATAATTCCGAGATATTTTCATTCATACACATAAAAATTCAAAATTTATGATATACAAAATCCGAATCAACTAAAATTGTTATTATTTCATTTAATATATTGTGTATACATAAGAAATATAGTATTTTTAGTGTAAAGCCAGTAGTAGCAGCATATACGAGTCAGTATATAGAATTTACTTGTAATAAAAAATTGCATGTTCACAAAAATAAAAATGTGTAATATACTTTTTAAGAAGAAGAGTTAAAGACTTATATATCGACTGTATATAATGTACATTATAGAGGAAAAACAACTCACACATTTTCCCATTGTTTTCTCAATTTACACACAAGCATCCGGAAAATGTTGTGATTCTTTGTTTATATATAGCATACAGAGAAAATAGAGAAAATTTTTCAGTTTTTCTGTTACGAGGATTTTACTGGCTCTATATGTATAACTTAAATTTGTGTATTACACAATCTAGAGCTAGAATAATGTATTATGGTGTATAAATTATATTATGTAGACAGCGGCGCGGGACAACGAGATATAGTGATGAGGAGAAAACAGACTGCACATAATATTTTCCAACCGAAAAACCCATCATCACGCTATATAATATATTATTATTTGCTATGTTTCATATATCATTATATATATATAAGAAGTATATTATATTAGTAACAAATATAATTTTATACACTACACAGAGCAAACACACAGTTCTTATATTAAATACGAAACGAAAGCAAATGTAGTAAGCAGTTTTGAGTATTTCTCAGTCATGTTTATGTCGTCGTCGTGTAGTGATTAGCTGACAAATTTAAATCTACCTTTTATTTGATTCTATAAATAAATTTTTGTGTTTTTTGTTCTTGATTTTCACATATTATATATACTATATAGATGCCAGTATTTTCTTATAGTTTACTTTGAAAAACTACTCAGATTTTCTTTCAACTGAATCGTTGAAAGTTTGAAAATTTGAGCGCGTAAATGTTTTGGAAAATTACTCGAACATAATAATTTTTCCTCCATCATCATTGCAGCGGGCAAATGAAAAGCTATTGGATTTCTTTTTGCTGCTTTCGATCGTTTTCAATTTAAAATAAACGTGATTTTAATTAAAGTATAAAATGTGGTAAATTTACAAGTTTCTAAAAAAACATATTTCATTGATAAATAAATAAATCAAGTTATTGATTAAAAAAATAAATTAAAATATATTATTAAATTGAGAGCTTTTCTTTTCCATCAAATATATCCTAGAGCGGCGTATTATAATTAATAAGCCGGCAATTTATCGTAAAAATAGTTCGGTGTATAATATATAAATACTGTACAATATTGAATCCGTTGGCAAATAAACGATTTTTGTTAAAATTAGTTTAATTTTTTCTTCATAAATATACAAAGATGTTTATTTTGTATAGTAATCTGTTTTTAATTACAAATTGAAGTTAATAAAAATATTGTGATTTTATGCGAATATTTATATATAGTTAACGAAAAACGCAAAGTAAAGCAAATAAATAAGTTTTCTTTTAAATTTTCCATTAAATAACTCTGTGGGCAAAATAGGAAATTTCTATATTTAGGTAATGCACCATCACCATAACACCAAACTAATGGATTGTGATTATTCAAAACTATTCTATGCAAAACGTAAGTTTCTATATAAATATATGTGTAACATTGACTATATGGAGAGAATTAGCGTATATTATTAGATATAATTGTATAATTAAAACTAAGTAATGTTTACTTGGAAAAAAATATTCGTTTGAAGTGCTCATACTAAAACATTAAATATAAATTAGAATATCGTATATAGACAAGTCGAAGAACGTCTATCTATATAAATTAAAATTTCACTAATATATGAATTCGACATAACTAATGCTAAATAATAAAATTCAGTTTTTAATTTTCTTGTCAACGTGCGTCGGACATACAGAAACATCAAAATCCTGCCGTTATTATATACCTATATACGATTTATGGTTTATCGCACCGGAAACAATTTATAAAATTTAACAATGTTTTAACCTATCTGCGTATACAATTTATAATTTAGTTTTACATTTCTAGGAAATTAAATAAATAATTTTACCCGAAATTTGTGTATTTTTTTATTTTGCAATGTGTATTTTTTATTGGGAATGAATAATATGTAGTGGAAAATCTGGTGTCCTGATATAGTACCGAGAATTAAACTGAATTATTGCCGAAAAAATTGTGTATGGGACTCAGTACTAATTCAATTTAAACTGAAATAGTGCCGATAACAGATTTTCAATTGTTTTCAAACTGAAATACTGCCGAAATTAGCCATTTTCGACTTTAATTCAGATTTTTTTCATTATTTGTGTAACACACTGAATTTTCTTGATAAAAAGAACGAGTTGACTGCGATAAGGTCACTCGGCGCTATTTCTTCTGTACCATTTCATTTTGGAATAATCTGCGGTAATAAAAAAAATATGAGTTAATGGCGGGAAATTTTCTCGGCACTAATTCAGTTTAAATCTCGGCGCTATTACACTCGGCATTAATACATGTAGCCAAAAATCTTTTAAATGGCATTAATTTTACTTTTTTTGGACCGTTGCGATTTGAAATCTGTAAATATTTAAAAACAGAGTAATCGTTCTAATTCAAAGCAAAGCTATTATCAAATAAATTGTTTTTTAAACGAATAATCCATGAAGCTTTGCTTTGAATTAGACCGATTAGCCTGTTTTTTTAATATTTACATATAACACCAATGTTCTGAGTATAGGCTTGCAAAAAATCAGATAGTCGATCACGATCAAATCAAATTTATTTTGATGAAATCAACATTTGATCGAATCAAAATCTGATTGAATAAAAAAATGGTTTTGATCGAATGTAAAACAAATTAGATTTTGAACGAATAAAAATTTTATCGAATAAAAAAAATGATTTTGATCGAATAAAAATGCCTATTTGATCGAATCAAAATGCTGATTTGATCGAATCAAAATGCGGAATATTTTTTATGTGAATTTGGAGTAGGGTTGCCAGATGTACTACTTTCGGTAATATTTTATACTCTTTTGGAGCCGCTTGTACTCCTTACTCCTCCAAGTGCAAAGCGAAAACAATTTGTATGAAAATGTACTCCTTTGCTATATTGGCTAATAATTATTTTTGATTTCGACATATTTTGTGTTATTTCTGATAATTCAAATAAAAAAATTATCGATCAAATCAGCATATTGATTCGATCAAATCATCGTTTTTTAAATCGATCAGAATTTTGATTCGATCAAAATCAACTTTTTTATATTCGATCAGATTTGATTCGATCAGATTTGATTCGATCAAATTTCAATTTACAAAAATAATTTTTTTTAAATTTGATATTTTAGGCAAGGCTGGTTCTGTCAAATTGATAATCAATTTTTATATATATATATACTCTTCTGCAGTCGTATTATGAGGTGACACTTAAGTCAAAAGCTATACCCAACTCTATAGTCTTTTTTCAACGTACGTCACTTGCTCATTAATGGACTAAGTCTGGTAATAAAATTTATTTTGATCGAATCAAAATTTGATCGAATCAAAAAAATAATATTATTACCGAATCAAAATCTGATGAAATCAAAATCTGATGAAATCAAAATCTGATTAAATAAAAAAAAATGATTTTGATCGAATCAAAAACAAAATTGATTTTAAACGAATCAAAATTTGATCGAATAAAAAAAATTATTTTGATCGAATCAAAATTGAGCGAATCAAAATGCCTATTTGATCGAATCAAAATGCTGGTTTGAACGATATTTTTTTTAATTTTTTATGGGAAAGTCTAGTTTTAATTAAATTTAAAAAAAACTTGAAGCTACATGCGTAAAATGGTGAGTTGAGTTAGATATTAATTAAAGCTAATTTATAAAAATAAATTTAAGTACAAAAATATTAATTCTTTTTCCACTTAACCAATTAACTTGATTTTAATTTTATTTATTTTATATCTTTTTATGTTCTTACACTTTTTTTATTTAATTAAAACCAGACTTTCCCATATAAAATTTCAAAAAAAGTTCGGCAAATATGTAGAATTCCTCCTCCCTCTTAAATCCTACCAAAACTTTGTAGGATGTTAGGGGATTTTCCCTGAACAACGTTTATTCAAGAAATTTGCAGCGCTCGGTCCCTTTTCAGAGGGAGAGAGGTTTAAAGTTTGTATTTTGCATTGGAAATTAATTTTTGTTTACCAATTTAAAAACGCGAGTTTTGACATTATAATGGTATGGACCAAGAAAAAAAACTAAAAATACGATTTTTGTACGTTTCTCTTCTTATTCAGAAGGCTGCCGCCCATCGAACCCCCTGCTTTATACGATAACTGAGTGTTAATCATATGTATTCGACCACACATTCCCGATATCTTTTAAATTATTATTTTTCTGATTTTGCCTATATAGTTTGAGAATTACTAAATTTTACAACAATTTTTCGCAGTTTCGGTTCCACGGATAGACCCACAACTTCTTAAGATTTTTCTTGGAAAAAAATTGTTCAATTTAAGAAAGGAAGTTCCTTAAAAAATTATCTTGATTTAAAACGAAATAGTAAAAGCAATAAATTAAAGAGAAAAGGAAAAATGGAATAGAAAATCTACTAAAAATTGGTGGTAACCAATCAAGAAGTTCCTTTGAAAATTATCTTGATTTTTAAGTGCTTAATAATAATTATAATAAAAGTCATTTTCTTTATATTCTCTGGAATGTATATTTTGAGCAAAGCGTAGCCATATTTATACCAGAATAAAGATTATAAATAATAATTTTGCAGAATAACGCAAATTCAGAAAAAAAAGTCTCAACAACTTCAAAAACTTTTATAGAAATTCTATTAAAAAAATTATAATTCTTATAAGAAAATATTTAAATTCTGTATACCAAGATACTTTTAGAATTTTCTATCTATAGAGAATTTTGGAAAATTTTAAAATAGTTAATTTTCTATCAATATTTCCGAAAGTACTTTACTTCTCTTGTAAAAACTCATGATAATTTTCTAAATTTCTTCTTCAGTAATTTCAAATTTTGTTTTCATAAAAAAAATTTAAAGTTTTTTCTTAAAAAGAAGAAACTCAATTTAATCGATTCAAATTGTTTAGTGTGGATTTAAGAGATACAGAAATGTCATAATTACAATAAATCGTACAACACAGAAAACTGTGCACTTGTTTAATTTATTCAATAACCTTAAAAAAATTAGATCAGCGCAAATATATGAAATTTTAGGAATAAAATTTACTGATTAATACATAAATGTTCCCAATAATATAATTTTAATTATTCATAAAATAAAGTAAAGTAATTTTTCCATATTTGTAGCAGCTCATTAAAAATTCAAAACTGCAGGATATTTTTCTTCTAAATAAAATTTACTTATAAAGTACAAATAAAAATTTAACAAATTTATAATTTTTTATTTTAATTAATTTAATTCCATATCTATATAGTAAATATTTATTGTACATTTTAAATAATATAATTTAATATTTTTTTAATATTTACCATTAAAAGTCTGGAAATTTTCCACATATTATAATTTTTCAAAGCTTCCAAATAACCGAGAAAAAATATTAAATATAAAACTCAAATATTGCAAACAATAATCACCATTTACGTACGTATATACAGAATAATTTTTAAAATATAACATATTTTATTTAGATACAAAAAAAATATCCATTATCATTTATGAAGGAAATATATATTTTTTTATTCTAATTAAAAAATATTAAATAAACATTGCCAAATTTGAGCCTGCCATCTTTGTTTGACGACACCCGCAATATTATATGTATATATTAATTAATTTGAAATAATTGAAAAAAGAATAATAAAGTGTAGAGCGCGTGTTTTATTGCAGGATCGCGATTTTTGCAGTTCTTTAAAAATACAAAAATTGTGAGTTGATTTGGCAGAAATTGCGGTAATTATATTAACAAGGAACAATTAAATTTTAAGGGAAAATCTGATGATCGGTATGAGAATATCTAAAGGTATTTATGTGATATCGTCCTTTTACCATATAGCCCATATACAGCTGACAGTATCATACAATATATCAATTTGATGTTCGATTTTTTTATTACAATTTTTGATATATGAAAATAAAATGGCCGTTTGCAATCTTGATTCTAAAATTATAAATTAACTTTCAAATTAAAAAACTAATTATTTTAAATTTTTCCATTAATATTATTTTATTTTCTTAATATTCCCAACGTTTCGGTAAATATTTTACCATTTTCAAGGGATCTACAAAACAAAAAGAAAAACGTTTTAAAGCTTATG
>JANSTW010042127.1:0-24773 GCA_027564275.1 Diadocidia ferruginosa
AAGAATTTTTGTGGAGGGCAATTTTCTGCTATTGTCTTTTACAAACTTTTTTCCCACAGATTTTAAATTCTTCAGCAAATAGGCATTTTTATTTTGAGCTGGTCATAAAATATATAAAAAAAACTTTTTTAGAACATTAATTTACCCACATGTCTACAATTTTATAACACTACATTATTTTATAGTAAGAGTTAAAAGTATAGTATTTTTTTACATCAGTTTAATGAGTCCTAATTAAAGTATGGATTGACTTAAAATTTTTTACTTTACAATTGCATACAATTTTTTTATTTGCTTTGCAAAAGTACCTTTAAGTGAGATTAAAATTGTTAAGTGTTTATTTTAAATAATTGGAGGATTTTTGTAGTACAATCTGAAAATGGAAAGTGTTTATATAAAACAAAAAATTAGCAGTCTAAGGGTTAAAATTTAAGCATTTAATTTTTCAATGTAACTCTTTCTAAAATTAATATTTTTAAAAGTAAGGAATTATTTGTAATATATTTATTTTGCATTTGTTATTATTTGTTAATATATAATTAACATTGTTCTAACTTGAAGAACGCTCTTAGTTAGCCTTGTTCTTTTTCCAAAATTTTCTCTAAAAGTCTTTTTCTTAAAATGTAACGTATTAAACGGAAAAGGATTTTAAAGCGGCTTTCATGCAAATTTTATGGGAGATGGCACTTTCCACAACTCCCAAACACATAAGAGATTACCTTTTGTTTGGCAAATGGATTTTTTGCGGTTGAAAAATGTAAACATGTTTTGCATTTGGCATTTTCGCAAATGCATTTTTTCGTTGCACGTTTTTGCAAGCATTTTATTAATAAAAATGAATTTTCATTATTTATTTAAAAGTGTATATTAAAAAGTTGGTTTCCTTTTAAAAGAGGAAAATTTATTCAAATTTGTATACAAAACTTTGTAATATTATAGCTTATACTATATTTCTAGTATTAATATTTAAAAAGTTTATAAAGCTAATCATTTTTAAATCGCTAAATAATTTTTTAATTTATTATATTATTTTATTGTACTTTGCTTTTATTTTTATTTTCTATTTTTTTTTGAAAAATATTTTTGATGAATTTATAGTTTGGCATTTTTTATGAATCAAAATCTTTTCGTATCGGTTTTTTATAGCTAAAAGTAAATTTTATCTTTTTTGTATTATTTTCACTAATTTAATGTTTTTGAAAGCAAATTCAAGATAATTTTTGCCAAATACAAATTTTTAGACATTTTTTTTTGTCAAAAAATTAAAGCCAAATTTTTTGGTCCTTCAACACAAAAGTTGTAATTTGGTCAATGCTATAAATAGAAATCCTTTTTCTAATTATCTTTCAACTTTTAATTTTATTTAGTTTATGTGAAAAAGTTTCATTTTTCTCACAAAAGTTTCTTTAAATTTTTTGAATAGATTGGTCTCAAAGCGACGTCCGTTTTATTTTTTTTAAAGCTTTTGTTCTTTTGGCCGTTTCTGAATGCACTTACAAAAAAAAAGTGTTATATATGCAAATTTATAATATTGCGAAGGTTATGCTAATGTTGTGTTATTGTTTAAATTAAGATTTTATAAAACAAATTTTGCTCTTTCAAATCAATTTTGATTTGTTTTTATATTTTAGTTGCCAATATAACTTGTTTAGGTCTTTTTTAATCTGCAATTTATTTTTATTGATTTTTTGTCAATGGATGCGGGTTCTTTTATTGAGCTAACCTGAAGTTTAATACTTTTATTAATTAAATTTCAATTACATCATCGATAAAATGTTAATTAAACTAACATTTATATTATTTTTACTTTTGTTATTTGATGATGGCTTTTATTTTTTGCGATCATTTTACTTTGTAATTGCTAATTCTGTCGTTGACCTCAAACGTCCGCATAGAACATTTTTGGCACCAGTGGAATTTCAATTTACAGCACCACAATATAACTTATCAATTTATGAAAATGCAGAAGTGGGTACTGTTGCAGTTAGCGACCAATTTCAATTACGACGTCATCAACAATGGATATTTAGCGATGAAACAGTTAATTCAATTTCTTCTCACTTCAATAATTTACTTGATATTGGTGCGGAGAAGATTGGTGTATTCTTACCAAAAGGCTATCATCAAATTAGTTTTAAAATTGTTGACGTAAATATTTAAATTTAATATTTAAAAAAATAATGAAATGTTCTATTTTTAACAAATTTATTTAAAAATCTAAATATAACCAATTATATTTTAAGGGCGATAAGCAGCAACGTTTCAATGCTTCGGCAAAGAAACTAGGAAATTTTGCATTTTTAATTATTGAATATCGACATGATAATATCCTTAATCGTGAAATGCAAAGTGAGTTTCAACTTTTAATTCGTGCTATTGCCAGACGAAAGAAGTCGAATGCTTTAGAAGCTTCTGCTATTGTAAATTTAAGAATACATGATGAGAACGATAATAGTCCAATGTTTCGTCAAATACAGTATTTTGTTGAAATTGACGATAAGGTATTTCTATAAACTATAGTTAAGAATTAGAATTGATTCTAATTAAAATGTGTTTACCTAAAACTTAAAAATAAGACTGTTTTGTTTTGGTTTATTATTAAATGTCAAAATAAATTTAGACTGCACTAAACTCACGGCTAGTTCGACTCGATGGGTTTGATGCGGATGAAGGTTTAAATGGAGAACTTTGGTTCTCACAATTAACCATATCTGATAAATTTTACGTTGAACCAGAAAGTGGATGGATTAGGAATTATGCAGCTTTACAACCTGGAAATTATTCACTTAATTTTCGAATTGAAGATCGTGCCTCACGTTTATTTTATTCAAATCAGGACCTAAGTAGTTCTCTTAGAAATCGTGCCACTGTAACAATAAGCGTTACTGAAAAGCGTACTAATTCTACACATAAGCCCAGGGTTAATTTTAATTACCTTAAAAAATTAATAAATGTTAGTTTATAATTTAAAAGAAATTTAGATTCATTTTAACTCAGTTGAATTTGAACCTTTTCAACGTAATCAACAGTTGGTTGCTATTTTAAAAGTTGAAGATGCAATTGTTGATTCGAATTCTCTAGAGCTTAGATTATTGCCTCAAAAAATAGACAATCTATTTCGAATTGAGCGAAGGTCATTTTTGGAATATCACTTATTCTTAATGAACTCAACAGAAATTCCGATCTCTGTGACTATTTTAGTTTGCGAAATCATTAATAATCGCTATTCATGGGATTCATCATGTATTCATGAAGAAAATTATACACTTATTCCCAGTTTTTCTCATCGAAAAGTTTGGTTTGATTTTAGTGGAAGCACCAAGATACTACAAATTAAAAATAATGAAATTAAAATTTTTGTAAATGAATCAACTCCGGTGGGCTCTGTAATTGAACAATTTGTTGCAAGGACAACTTATCTTGAAGATTATTTGAAAATAAGGTTAGTCTTACTTAAATATCGGAAAAGTACATATGATTGTAATTATGTTATAATTTTTTGTACACATTTTTTGCAATTTTATTTACTAATATTATTTTAAATGTCTACAATCTGTTATTTTTTTCTAGGTACAAACTCGAAATAGTATCGCAAGAAAGTTTTGAAAAGCAGAATAACAACAAAAACCTAAAACATAAAGGTGGTTTTGTTGTTGCGCCATTTGACTTAAACTATCGTAAAGGACAACTTCGTCTGAAATCAAAACTCGATTACGATTCTAAGACGCAACCAAAAATCTATACCTTTAAATTAATAGCCGAAATTAGTACAGATTTGAATATTGGCGAAAATATGCACAAAAAAAGTTTAACAGAAGTTAAAACGAAATTAATTATTGAACTAATAGACTCGAATGATAATTGTCCGGAATTTTTACCAAAGTCATTTTTAAAATTTTCTCAACTAAGAATTTCTGACGAAATGCTAAAAACTAATTCTGATTCAATTGTTTATCGGCCGGAAGTACGGGACTTGGATTTTGGAAGAAATGGAGCTGTTATTTTTAAACTTATTGGCGTTTCTGGCTCTGAAAATTTTTTTAATATTGATGCAAATTCTGGAGAGGTTTATTTAAAAAAATTAATTAACATTAATTTTTTAATTATGTATTTAAACTTCGAAATTTAGATAAAATTGATAAATCGTTTACCCGCTACCAAAGATAAATTTACAATTCATGTTTTGGCTATGGATTTGGGATGGCCAATTTCTCAATACACACGACTTACGTTGAATATACTAAATGATAACTTATCACTTCCTGTAGGAAATCTTACAACCGAAAGTTCTTTACTTGAAACACCACAAATAATCAATAGCTGTAATTTGCCTAACAAATTTGCACCAATTTTTTATGAAAAGAAAATGTTTTACGTAGAGGAAAATGCACCAATTCGAAGGGTATTTTTTCACTATTATTTAAGGGGCTAATTGTTATAAATTTAAACTTTAATTAAATGTAAAGTTGTGGATAATATATTTAATCTCGGATAATTTATCTATTTCTATAATAAGGAGTCCACAAAATTTGTCGATAATTTATGTAATTTTTTAAATTTATAAGAAAAGAGTAATGAATTTATTTAGGTTATTGGAAAAGTGGAAGCGTTTGATAAAGACATTGGAATTAATGGAATTATTCAGTATTCGCTTCAAGATTCATTTTTTGGTATTGATTCATATTCCGGTGAATTATTTGTTAAAAACAATTTAACATTATTAATTCAACGACAACAATTATCTCATAATGTTGAATTCTTCGATTACTTGTTGGATATCGTAGCCCAAGATTTTGCCCTTAATGAATCACTTATAAATACTACGATTGAAAAATTTACAATACAAATACGTGGATCAAATTGTCATAATCCAATTTTTGAAAAGGTGTTGTTGTTTTTTTTGTTTAGATTTATTAAATATTTTACTTAATTTAGTCTTCATATCATTTGTACATTGACGAGGACAAAGTTGTTGGAAGTGAGCTTATTAAATTGCATGCCATTGACGCAGATATTGGTCGGAATGGACGGGTTGAGTATCGATTAGCAATGGATGTTGGAAATGTAGTGTCGTTGGATCCAGATACGGGTGTTTTACGTCTTGAAAAATCATTGGATCGAGAATTTATTTTTCCGCAAGAATCTAATTCAGGATTACGAAAATTTGAAGTTGTTGACGAGATTAACATTTTAGTAATGGCTTTAGATTGGGGGAGTCCGGAAAGAGTTGGATTTGCTAATATTACAATTCATATCAATGATATAAATGATAATGTTCCATATTGTTTTCATGAAATTCATATTGTGAGTTTACATTCCTTATAACATAAATTTATTTCAACTTTTAGAGTATTTTTTTAGGCTAGTTTATTGGAGGATTCACCAAACGGTCAATTAGTTACTTGTATTGGTGCAAGTGACTTTGATTCTGGCAAAAACGCTGAATTACAATTTGAAATTGATAGTAAAGAAACGGTTCCATTTCGTATTGATAAAGCTTCCGGTTGTGTATTTGTTGAAAGTGAAAAACCATTGGATTACGAAAAAATATCTTCTTATAATTTTACTATTAAGGTTTGCTATTTTCTTAGGGATTAATTATCATTCAAAAATTTTTTGTTTAGGTATTTGATAAGGGCATATTAAAGTCACTAAGTACAGTGTGCCAAATAAGAATTTCTTTGATTGATGTAAATGAAAACATTTTTCCTCCTCAATTTTCTGATGTAGCACTTGAAGCTAGCGTTGAAGGTATATTTATTTGTTTTTTATTGCGTTAATTGAATTATGCTTTATTTTTTTAGAAAATTTTCCTATTAAAACAGAAGTAATAAATGTACAAGCTATTGATCCTGAAGGCACACTTGTTACTTATCGTTTGGTTTCTGGTTCCGGTCTAGGCCTTTTTGAAATTGATTCAATCAGTGGAGTAATTAAAACTAGTGCTCAATTAGATTTTGAAGAGAGTCCTTTTTATTGGCTTACTGTTTGTGCTGAAGATTCTGCTTCTAAAATTGATGACTTTTCGCAGCAATCACTAGCTTCTTATTTGCATATTTTAGTTCGCGTTCTTAACAAAAATGATCGTGCTCCAGTCTTTACCCATCCAATTTATTTTGCATCGATTTTGGAGAATTCACCAGAAAACAAAGTTGTTATAAAAATTGAAGCAATTGATCCAGATTATAATAAAATAAATGATCGTGGGACCGGTAACGTTAATTCTGGTAGTGTGAAGTATGCAATTATAAAAGGAAATCCGCAGAGCAATTTTGCAATTGATGAAAATTCTGGTGTGTTATAATCTTTATTAAAAATATGTTTAAAAAGGTTTACTCAAATAAGCTGTTTGAAATATGAAAATAGTCAATAATGGAAGTAAAGTGATTTTTTAAAATAAAAATTCCAAATAAACTCTGACTTTTTTAATAATGTAATCTTATACTCTTCTTTAGGTTATATTGTAAGTGGTAAACGCCGATTAGATCGTGAAACTTTAGCTGAGCATGAGTTACATGTTCGAGCTTGTGATTTTGGTGTTCCTCAACTTTGTACTATTGCTGTTGTTGTTGTTACAGTTGAGGACGTTAATGATTGTGCGCCAAGTTTTGGATTATCAAAACTGATTGTAAATGTACCAGCTGACCGACCACCTGGCTCATACTTATGCAGAGTCTTTGCGACAGATGCAGACGCATTAAATTCATTACTAAATTATCGTCTTGGTCCTATTGGCAATGGTGCAGTTGATGATCGCTTTTCCATTGATAATTTTGGAAAAATTTATTCTAAAGAACCATTAAAAGCTGGTAGCCAAATTCAAGTAAAAGTATATGTGCAAGATGGCGGTACTCCTCCACTTGAAGCAAATACAACAGTAACGCTAGCCGTTTTAGGTATATTTTTAGTGAGATATCTTCCTTATTGATTTATTAACTTTCTTTATTTTTATTAAACTATTTTTAGGACGTTCCAATAAATTTACAATTTCAAATCGACGTCCTTGTTTGATTGATGTTCATACTTGGCGTGAGTTGTACATTTCGGATAGTGATGATGTGGGCGTTATTGTAGGAATTGTAAAAGCTATTGATGAAGATAATGATCCGCTTTGGTGGTCAATTAGTGACTTAGATGATTCAAATCTAAACAATACTTTTACTTTTCGGGGTAATAATGGAGAATTAGTTTTGGCTCGGCCAGTAAATACAATCGATTCGTCGGTAAATGAAATCAAGCTTATATTTAATGTATCTGATGGAATAGATCAAATTCAAGATGAGGTAATTTTAATTAAATTATTTTAAGTTTAATAAATAAATAGCTTATTAAAGCATTATTTTTATTAAGTTTACATTTTGAGTAATGACCCATTTTTTTTGTTTACAAATTTATAGTTAATTAATTAACTTTTTAGATTAAAGTTCATATTTCACGTTCTACTTCTTTGCGCCCTAAATTTTTAGAACCATTTTCTGTCGTGAAATTGAATGCTGATACGCCTATTGGTTTTGCTGCATATTCAGCAAAAGCAGAATTTGATGAAACTCGTGCTGGAATAAGCCATCCACATCGAATTGTTTATGCAATTCATTCTGTTGACGATTTAGCGGCTCTTGATATATTTCGAATTGACCAAAGGTTTAATTTTGCAATATTTTTTAACAACAAATATGTTTCTTATTTTTTAATTTACATTAATGGCTATTTAGATTTCAGTTTTTTATTCATTTTTTTTGTTTTTTTAGAATTATGTTTTTAATAATAAATTTATATAATTTTAGTACGGGCAATTTAATTGTTGAAAAAACTTTATTACATAAAAAAATTTCTCAAAATTTTTCTGTAATTGTTTCGGCCAAGGTTTTTGGTAAAGAAAATTTTGCACGAATCGAATTTCATCTCAAATCAACAAACAATCATCCTCCTGTTTTTATTTCGGATCAATACAAATTTTTAATAGAAGAAAGAAGCGGTAATGACATGAAAGAGGCATATATTGGATTTGTTGACGCTTACGATCTAGATCTGCAAGAAAACGGACGGGTTTCGTATGCAATTATTAGTGGTAAGATTTTTGGAGTTATTGGTAATATAAAGTTAGGCCTGTTTATGCTTAAAAGAAATAAATACTACAAATTTTTTTAACGTTTTTTTAAATATTTAGGTAACGAACAAGGCTATTTTCTATTAAACTCTACTACCGGAGAACTATTTTTGTCTTCAAAATTTGATTCTAATAAAGCTTTTACTCAATTTATTTTAACAGTGCGAGCTGTAGACGCAGCACTTATTCCAAAATCGTCTGCATGTACTGTTCATATTTTTGACGCTAAATGGTTGAGCGAAACAGAAAAAGAGTCAAAAAAATTAAAGCTATTACGGTATTAAAAAAAAATTATTATACTTATAAAATTTTTTATTTTTAGGAGTCATTTAACTGTTAAAGTTTGGGATACATCGCCATTTCATTTTGATTTGGCTTTGATTGAACCAAAAAATGCTATAGGCTTTTTGACTTACACAATTAGTTCTAAAGAAAGTGATTCAGAAGAACCTTGCAACAAACTTTTTAATGTGGACTTTGCAACAGGACGCATTTTTATACAAAGAGATTTACCTAGAATAAGCACTCTTTTAACTTTAAATTGTTCTATTTTGGTGCAAATTTCTCCAGTTTATGGTATTGAATCTACTTCTGTTGAGCTTTTGTTCAAGGTAGGTATTTTAGATAAATTTTAAGTTTTATATAGTTATTGCTTTTTTTATGCTCTTGAAAGATAATGATTGATAAAACTTTAGATTTTACCTAGTGCTTTACAAAAGAACTTGCGTTTTGAACAAAGCGAATACTTTGGGTCAATTATTGAAAATATGCCTAGCGGTTCTTCTGTATTATTATACAATAATAATAGTGAACAAGTTTCATCTTTGACAATAAGAACAGTGAGAGACGATGCTATATTGTTAGTCGAAAATAGATTATCTAAAGGTGTAATTCGTTATAAATTATTATCCACAAAAGAGCCATATTTCTCTGTTGAAACGTTAAAGTTGGCTGAAAACAATGCAATTGTTCGAAACACTCAAAGTCTTGATTTTGAAACGGTAGGCTTTTATTATTTTACATTGTTATACAATTAAAAACTTAATTTTTGTGTTGTGTTCAAATGCTAATTTCTTGTTTTACCATTAAAATATGTTAGTATGTTAAATTAGTTTAAATCTTTCAGACAAAGGAGTGGCAATTTTACATAATGGCACAAATGTTTGATGACGGAATTTCTAACGTTGTTTTACCAAATAAATTTAAGTTTACTGCAAGTCCATGCCTAGTAAAAATTTGTGTAACGGATGTTAATGATGAAATTCCTAGTTTTCTTGGACATAGTTTTTCAGAATTTTACCTTCGATTACCTCCAATTAGTGGTAAAAATTTAAATACTTTATTAATTATTTATCTTTATTATGTCATACCATTTTTTACATTTAGGTGCTCAAATAGGCGCAGTACGCGCAATTGATAAAGACATTGTAGGTAATCTGCGTTATGCTATTCGTCAAATTCAAGAATCTTATAGCGAGAACATTAACTTTGTGGAAACAAAAGCACCTTTATTAGGATACAATCAACTCTTTCGAGTTGATCGCTTTACTGGAGTAATATCTGTTGCTACCAACAATTCAAACTTATTTAGAGCACCATTTTACTTGGTAAATAGTTTTTAAAATAGTAAATTTAGTAATCTAATATATCTTTAAAGTATTCTATTTCTAATTTTTGCATATTCCTTTATCTAATAATATATTTTAGATGAAAATTATTGTTTCGGATGGGATTCACACAAATTATACAAATGCATTAATTCGTATTATAAATGATACAAATGTTAAAGACAGAAATGCTGTACAATTTGCGCGAAACCCTTATTCAATTGTAGTAATGGAGAATCAAACAGTACATACGGATATTAAAGAAATTGAAACTCCACTTCTATCTATTTGGCCTCAAAATGCAGCATTTGGAGAAAGCTTTGAATTTAAATTATTAAATTATCATGATTCGTTTATTTTGGACTCACAAAGTGGACTTTTATGGCTAAATCGATCAAGTCCGCTTGATCGAGAACTTAATGATAAATTGCAACTTGTTGTTCAAGCCATTTCTAAGGCAATTGATAAGGATGAGCTTAATGTAAAACTTTTAAAGAATTAATTAGCAATTTTACAATTTAGTGTAATTAAATAAACTAATCTTTCTAATTAAATGCAAATTTAGATAAATAACCAAGTTTTTGGTTTGATTAATATTGTTGTGGAAGATATAAATGATTGTGCTCCAATTTTCTTACAAAACTTTTATTCAGCGACAATTTCTGAAGATGCTGATATAGGATTTCGGGTTACTAGTGTAAAAGCAAAAGACGCCGATCTTGGTATGAGTGGAGTTGTAAGATACAGTTTGGATAATAATGCTCCAAAATTTTTGGAAATTAATAAATACGATGGTCGAATTACAATTGCTTCAAAATCTGAAATTACAAAGTTACGGTATGGCGCAGAATTTTACTTCAATGTTATAGCTACTGATCGAGGTATAATTTAAATTTGACATTAAATTTATTTAAAAAATATTTGTATGAATGTTATAAATTTAGGAAATCCTATTGCACTAAACTCAAGTGTAAATGTTCAGGTACGTGTTGCAAACAAGCATCAGCCTACCTTTGCACATTCACATTACACAACTCATATATCGGAAGCAGCAGCATCTGGTACCCATGTTATTACCGTTCGCGCTTATAGTAATACCGCTGGTGTTATTGGCTACAGAATTCAAAATGGAGATCCTTTTCGTCATTTTGCTATAGATTTTAGCAAAGGTCACTTTTTAATTGATTTGCTATATTTCTTTACGCACAAATTTTTAAGTCATTTTGTTAAATAAAAAATTGCATATAGTTTATTTAAAAAATATAACATAATAGAAATAAAATACAACTATGTTCAATAATTTTATATTTTTAGGTACAATTGTTGTCAACAATATACTAGATCGTGAACTAATATTTGTGTATAGTTTAACTATTGAAGCTTTTGATGTAACACGCTCTAATATTACGGCAACACGTACTAATGTAAGAATTGAAATTGACGACGCAAACGATTCACCACCGCGATTTGAGAAAATAGTATATGAATTTAATGTCAGTGAAAGTACTTCAGTTGGCACAATTTTTGGTGCTATTCGTGCTTTTGACGCTGACACATTACTAAATTCAAAGTTAATTGCTGGTGATAGGATTAATAATGAGAATGATGTAAACAACGATTTTATTTCGTTTAGTAATAACAAAGATTATTTGACTTATTCAATTATGAATGGAAATAAATCAGGTAACAAAATTAATTTAGTTTTATTACTTTTATTACATTTTTTATTTTAGTAATTTCCATAGATCCAATTACCGGTCAATTGCTTCTTTCTTCGCATTTGGATTATGAGACAGAATCCTTTTATGAATACATTATTAGCGCTCAAGACTTAAATCGTCTTTCAAGTGAAACTATTCTTAAGATTTTTGTTCAAGATACAAATGATAAGAATCCGGAGTGGCATGGAACGATTCCAGTGCGACTTTCTATTTTTGCGAATTTTACGGAAACAAAACCTCAAATTATTTACAGTTTTGCAAACGAAATTTTTGACGAAGATCTAGTATCCTCACTTTTTCAACCTTTTGAGAATACTAAATCTTCAGATCAACTTCAGCCAAAATTTTATTTTGATATTGCTGAAGGTGACACTACATTATTTCGTATTAATAAAAATTCCGGAATTTTAACAACAATTCGGTCATTGGACACACATGAATTAAAGGAAATTGCAGCACCAACTGGCTCTCTTGAAAATTTTACTAACAATTTAAGATTTTTAAATATTTCAGTTAGTGACGGACTATTTAAGACATTTATTCCCGTAGAAATTGAATTAATTTTGGCTGAAAGTACTCTAAGCTATTTACACTTTCAACAATCACTTTATATAACTACCATAAGCGAGCATCGGTATGTATTTATTTTTAATTATAACATTTGCAAATTTAGTTATTTTAATAATATAAATTTAGCCTTTCTACTAATAAAAGTGCTATAGCTGTGGTAAAAGCAATTGGAGGTCACCCTCCATTACACTATGAAATTGCGGGTTTCAGTGATGTATCAAAAAATCTATGGCCAATTAGTGTAGAGCCTAAAACTGGACGTGTTTTGTTGCGTGAACGCTTAGATCGAGAAAGTTTATCCTCAGATGGGAAATTAATTATTCCTCTTCTTGTACATGATGCATTGAAACGACGAGCATTTACGCGAATTGAAATTAACATTAATGACGAGAATGATAACGCACCAATTTGGGTTGCACCTCAAGATGGTTATTCACTATGCTTTGATGTAACCGCGCATGAAGGTGAACCAATTGCCATGGTATTCAATTTTTACATTATCTAATTAAAGTATTATTTATAGTTCGTGAAAACTTAGCCCATGTAAAAAAACTATTTTTAGGTTATGGCTTTGGATGTCGATTTTGATGATAGGCTCGAATACTCTCTGCTTTCTGGGTTAGAAAACATTGGAATGAATCCACAAAAATATTTTGATATCCATCCTACACAGGGTTATATAACTTTAAAACAAAATTTAAATCAAAGCGGAGAGGATATATTTATTAAACAAAGTTTAATTTCATTCTTTGTACGCGTTTCTGATTCCGGAAATCCACCGCATCAATCTGAAGTCCCAGTAAAGATCCGTCTTGTTGAAAATGGATTATTTGTACCTCATTTTTCGCAATTGCATTATTTGTTTGCCATTTCGGAAGATGCGTCGATTGGAAAAGTCGTTGGACAACTTCAAGCAAATCATCTCACTCAAAGTTAGTTTTACTAATTTTTTTTAGCTTTTATAAAGCCAAAAAAATTTTAAAACAAGGCTATTTACTATTCTATTTAAAGTAAAAATCCTAATTATAAGATTAAATAAAGACATTTTAGATTCTCAAAATGTTAGATTTTCTATTATTTCGGAGAATATTAATCTTCCATTTTCACTTGAGAAAGTTACTGGTGAAATTAAATTGACGGATAAACTTGACTTTGAATCAAAGAGATTGTTTAATTTTGTCACCAAAATTTTTGTAAAGAACAACGAATTATTACATTCTTTTGCAATAATTACAGTGAGCGTAGTTGATGTGAACGATAATGCGCCTGTTTTTAAGACTATTTATGAAAAGTAACATTTTTTTTCTTAAAAACAATAAAAAAGTTTTTTATAAATTATTTTAGACTTAAAAGACTAATTTTGAGGAAATTAAATTAACAGAAAAGAGTACAACAAGTTTTTTAATTAAAACTTTTAGGATTGAAATAATGGAAAATACAATGCCTGGCACAATTATTGCTGTGCTTTTGGCGTTAGACGAAGATCGTCATAGTGCTAATTCACGCATAATTTATACCTTGGAGAATGCAAAAAATGATTCTGCGTTAGTAATAGATGATTTTTCAATTGATCCAGAATACGGTTGGCTAATGGTTAACACTAAAGGAGTAGATCGTGAACGTCAAGAGTCTTATAAGTTAAAAGTTAGTGCTACTGATGAAGATGGACTTAACGTCCATCAAATTATTGATATATATATATTAGACACAAACGACTCACCTCCACAGTTCAATAGTTCTGAATACTTTGTCGAATTTGTAGTAACTGATGTATTCTACTTTATAGCAAAAGAATTTTCAAGGAAACAACATATTTTTGAAAAAGCAATTTTAGATTTTACCGTCTCAGTAAGTTTTTTTTTTGGCAATGATTATAACTCCAACAAATATTTTTGAACATTGAACTATATTGAAAAAAATTTTTACTGACTTTATTAATAAATATTTTGCAACAAAAAATACTTTAATAATATTATAATATGTAAAGTATTTAATTAATCAAAGCTAATTCTTTCTTTTCTGTGTGTATTACGATAAAAATGCAATAAGAGCTTATTCAAATTTTAGGACCAAGATGAAGACGTGTCAAGTAAAAACTTGCGAATATTTATAAGCGATTGTAATAGTTTGAATAATGATAACAAATATTCAGTGACAGATGATAATGACTTTTTACAATTATTTCAAATATCTAGAAATAATTCCCAGCTATTACTTAAAACGCTACCTCCAAGACAAATTTTTAACGGCATAAATAATAAATTGATTTCATTATGTTTAATTGTTTCGGATGGGTTACATTACAATATTGCAAAAGTTAACATTGATTTTAAATTATCACCTTCTGTTACTAAGACAAGTCATTTTTGTTCTATTTTCGAAGACGAATCTATTGTAATTCCTGCAAATATGGCGAAAAATCACGCTGTTCATGTATTCAAAAAGCAATTTATTCAACGTTATTTTAATACAACAAATGTATTTATTAAAATACTGAACTTTAATTTAATGGATTTTAGTGGAGCATTTGAAATTCGTAATAATTCAGAAATTGTTTTAGCTGAAGACAACTTTTACAAAAAACCTAACGTAATTTTTTGTTCTTAAAAAGGAGGTTTAACCACATATTTGTAATAATTTTAAAAGAAGAATTAGTGGATTATTGTGATAACGTTTCCGAATTTTTTATAACATATATTATTATTTTAGTAAATTAATCTTAATGTTTTTTAGTATACTTTGAACATCAGAATTCGCACGACAGTTCAAGAAAGAAACTCAGAAAATGATATCCAAAAAATAATTCCACTCGGTTCTTGCCTTCAGACCATTAAAATAACAGTTCAAAATGCAAATCGAATGACTCCGATTTTTGAACATAAAATATTTTCTGGTATTGTAAAAGAGAACTTAAATATTTCGGCCGACCAGTCTTATTTTATATTGCGGATTGAAGCGCGTGATAATGATTTTGGTGAATTTGGTAAGCTGACATATTCTATCGATCAAAAATCAGCTGAAAATTTAAATCATAAAGACGAGGCGATAGATAAGAAATTAACAGAAATTTTTGAAAATTTTTTGTTAGATGAACAAAGTGGTGTTTTGACCTTAAGAAAAGCATTAGATCGAGAGTATAAAGCTTTATACGA
This sequence comes from Diadocidia ferruginosa, assembly GCA_027564275.1. NCBI lineage: Eukaryota > Metazoa > Arthropoda > Insecta > Diptera > Diadocidiidae > Diadocidia > Diadocidia ferruginosa. The sequence continues at coordinate 15,158 of JANSTW010042127.1, forward strand.
AATTCCAGTTCGTGTGCAAGATGGCGGAGGTCTTTTTGCGACAGGTTTATTTTACTGCTAAATATATGGAAATTATGATGCTTTATAAAAAAAATATGCAATTTGGCATTGTTAAATTATTTTAGTATAAATTTAAATTTTAGCAAAAATTACAATTCATGTGGAAGACGTAAATGATAATGCACCAATTTTTAAACAAACAATTTATCGACTTAAAGTTTTGGAAAATGAAGTTGTTGGCTATGAATTATTGGTAATTCAAGCTGATGATCACGACCTAAACACAAAGATTCACTACAATATTTTCAATAATGAAAAATCACTGTTGAACGCGTCAGAGTTTGTAGAACTTAACCCAGATACTGGAGTTCTTAAACTCATTAATCAATTGGATTATGAAAAAGCTAAGCAGTTATCTTTTGGTGTTCAAGCAATAGATAACGGTAATCCACCACTTTCTTCAAAATGTTTTGTAGAAATGGAAGTATTAGATGTAAATGATAATGCACCAAGTTTTGAAAAAACACTTTATGAAACTGAACTACCTGAAAATAGTGACATTGGTATTAAAGTCTTCCAGGTAACATTCTATTTTTAATTTTTCTAAATATTTAACTAAAAAACTATTTGATAATTTAATTATTAACTTTGCAGGTTTATGCGCGCGACGCTGACAGCGAACATTTTGGTCGTGTTTTATATACTTTAAGTTCTTCAGATGAAGCTAACTCTGTTGACTACTTTTTGATCAACGATGATGGTACAATACTTCTGAAAAAGCCTTTAGATTATGAAACAGTAAAAGTTCTACGTCTTAATATTCATGCGTTAGATGGCGGATCACCCCCTTTGTCTGATGACGCAATTGTTCAAATAAATATACTTGATGTTAACGATAATGCACCTCAATTTGCTACATGTAATATGACTGCTGTTGTGCAAGAGGGCGTACAACCTGGTCAAACTTTGCTAACTGTTGCGCTAAGTGATGCAGACTCAACTTCTAATGGCGCTCCATTTCGTCTTGAAATATTAGGTGATGGTGGAACATCGTTTGCATTTGATCCACTTCAAAATTTAATTACAACACAGCAGATTTCTTATACAAAGCACAAACAATTTATGCTAATGGTTCATTTTTTTATTTAATAGTTTAAAGATCTTAATGTAATATTTCTTCACAATTTATTATTATAAGGATTTAAAGATTTTAACTAATTCGACAAATTTAGGTAAAAGCGTTGGATGTAGGCGGTCTTAGTACTACTTGTCCATTGAGGATTTTTGTGAAACAACAAAGCAAATTTCCACCTCAAGTTAAACCATTAATAATTACATTAAACAATTTAATGGGTGAATTTCTTGGTGGTAGAATTGGAAAAGTAATTGCAACGGACCAAGTAAAACTTTTTGCACTAACAAAAAAATATTTTTTATATACTTAAATCATCTTTTTAATAATATTTAAATTGATATTAATATAAATTAAAATAAGTAGTTGAATTGTTATTTAATTTAGGATCCGTCTGATATGCTTCGGTTCAATATTATTGATCCAATGGGCAGCAATCGACTTGATAGTGGTCGAGATTCAAACATACCTCGCTTTACCATTAATTCAGAAAACGGTATCCTTAATGCCGCCTCCAATTTGCTTCCAGGTCTTTATCGTTTTAATGTAAGCGTTACTGACGGAAAATTTATTGTTCAAGCACCAGTGAGTGTTGATGTTTCGGACATAGACCAAAGTGCACTTGATCATTCGGTGAGTATTCGTTTGAGAAGATTAAGTGCTGAACGCTTTGTCCGCGAAAAAATGCGTGCTTTTTACGACATTTTGGCACGAGAAATAAGTGTTGCGCCGACATCAATTCGTATTTTATCTATTCAGAATCAAAATGACAACCCTGATAAATTTTTTGTGAAGCGTTCATTAACTGATGAATTTTTATCCAACAATACAATAGAGTCGGTTAATTTATTAGCAAAATCAAATTCTTCTGTTGCAGATAGTAAACTTTTGAAAGAAGATGATCTTGATATATTATTTACGATATCTCGCGGAGAATTGTCATCACGTGGTTACTACAGACCAACTTATATAAAACAACGAATTGAAAATGCCGTAAATTCGATCTCTACTGAAACAAGTTTAATTTTGAAAATTATAATTACACTAAAACTAAAATATAAAATTATATGAAATAGTTATTTCTTCAATTTTTAATTTTTAGATCTTGATATTGTTTCATTAACTTCTGAGGTTTGTCGTCGTGATTTATGCGTAAAAGGTGACTGCCGGGATCGGCTTTGGCTTGACAATGTAATGTTACGGGTGATAGACGATGGTGCATCAAATTCTTTTGTTTCACCGCGACATGAACGCACTTTTGAATGTATTTGTCGACAAGGTTTTAGTGGTCGATTTTGTGATGTTCCTATAAATCAATGTAGCAAAGATCTTTGCATGCGAACTGAGGTACGTTTTTATTTTTATTACCCATAACAAAATTAAAAACTTGAAATCCAATAAATATGTATAATTAACTTTTTTAGATGTGTATTCCATCAAATGAAGAGCCTTTAGGATTTACATGTGCTTGTCCACCAGGCTTTCGTGGAGAAAGGTGTGTAGAACCAAAGTGTAAGGAACCAAGTACTTGTTCACAACGTGAAGCAATTAGTCTTTTGGGCGCTGGCTTTTTTCAATTGGCAATTTCCACTTCAGTGGAGTCACGACTTGAGATGAGTATAACTTTTAAAACAGTTAGCCACAACGCTATACTTATGTCTGGACGAGGAATTCGCGATTTTCATGAAATTCGCATTCGTCAAGGTTTTGTTGAATATCGTTGGGACTGTGGGAGCGGAGAGGGTGTTGTAAAGCTTTCAAATATGCGTGCTGATGATGGAGCTTGGCATGAGTTAAAAGTATCGCGAAGAGGTCGTCAAACTAGTCTTACTTTAGATGAAATTCATGCTGCTGAAGGAACTAGTCCATCTGGAAGTGATGTAATCAATCTTTTTCGACAAGCCACAATGTTAGTTCTATTTTACATATTATAATATCAGCTTTGCTTTCAATATAAATTATTATTAAAGTGCATAAGCAAAGTTTTAATATAAATCGTAAAAAATATTTTTACAAGTTCTAACTATTTTTATTAATTTTAGCCTTACATTTGGAGCACGAGTAACCAGTATTTATGATTTCACTTCAGTAAGTACAAACTCAACCACTTCTGTCTTTACTTCAGAGAATTATATTGATCAGTCTGAAAAAACTACTAATTCTTTTTTTGATGTAACATCTAATGAATTCACTCAACGTCATCGACGTCATTTACATCATCATATGCGGCGTCATGGAATAGCTCAATTTGCAAACGATAACGAGTCAACTCAGCATAATTTGAATCGCCGACATTTTTATTTTAGAAATTATTTTCAGCCTTATGGCTCTCATCATTTTCGTTACCGAGAGACTGCGCAAGAACTACAATATAAAGTTGAAGAAGGCATGATTGGGTGCTTTGGACGCATATCAATTGACGGCTATGACTTATCTAAAACAGAACAAGGTTTGCGTATGCAAGATGCAGGAATAGGTTGTGATACATCAAGTATGGGTCCATGTTTAAGTGTTCCATGCAAAAATGGTGGTCAATGTATGCCAAATAGAACACATAACTCCTATAGGTAACTATCAACTTTAACATATAGTTTTAATTAAAAAACAAATTTATAATTGCGTAAAATTTAAGTTAGAACGCCTTTTAATTTTTTTTTTATAAAATTTTATTTATTTTTAGCTGTAATTGTCCGACTCGATTTACCGGCTCAAATTGTGAAATTGATTTAAACGCATGTGCTGGCAATCCTTGTCCAAATGGTGTGCCATGTCACAATCTATACAACGATTTCCATTGTTCATGTCCTACTGGGTTTACCGGTAAAACTTGTCAGTTACGTGGAGATTGGGATCCTTGTTTAACCAAACCTTGTGGTCTATATGGTGAGTGCGTCCGTCATAGCACAACTTTTACTTGTAACTGCTCTAATGGATTTTCAGGCACTTTTTGTGCAGGTTTGATTTCTTATTTTTTTAAGGGACTAAAACCATACTTTTGTTTAATTATTTTTTTTAGAATCTACAAAGATTTAAAAAAAACTTGTTTATATTTAAAAAAGTTTAAAATTTAAAACAAAACATAAAAAAAAAAAAGTTTTAAACAAAACATATTATTTACTGGTTATTGATTTACAGATAGTGTATCTAAAAATGAGACACATGAATCAATTTTGCTACATTCTGTTGACTTTTATGTGCTTCTTGCAATCTTTATTTTTGTTTTTTCTACATTAGCCGTATTTATTTACCAGCGTCAAAGTTCCGGTGCTAATAACATAACACGAAATGCATCACAAAAAATGGCAAATGAAAATTGTGTTAAAGGTTTTGCAATAAATAGTTCGAAAAACGGCAGTAGTAATGGTAAAAGCCTAGCAAAAACATCAGCTGATGAAGAATGTAACCCACTTGTGCCTAAGCATACAACTACACCTTTTCATAATATTACGAGCAATAAAACTCCTCCTCCATTGCCACCAAAATTATCACGTCATGCTCAACTTTATCAAAATTTGAGTAGTGGTAGCGCACATGTAAGCAATACAAATGGACTTCCAACAGTTGAGGTTTTTTTTATTTTTTACAAATAGATGAGGTTATAAATTAATTTTTTATGATTATTAATAAAAATTTATGATCTAGGTTCGTCCAATACAATCCGTTACTGCTTCAAATCGAATTTCGGGTGATTCTTGCTGCAATTCTCCATTATTAACAAAGCCAAAATTAAACAACTCACGTAATTCTAGCAACAGTAATAATAATAGCATGAAAAGTAACAACAGTCGGAAGCATCAACAACCTTGTCCACCTCCACATCAACGTCAATTCTCAAATAACGATCTTCATTTTCACCATCATAGTTATTTAAGGCATGATAATGTAATAAACCACAATAAGTTAGAAAATGGTGGTAAAGTTCAGAATTCTCCAATTCTAGGACAAATTAGTGAACATCCTCATCACATAGCAATTGATGAAAGTTCTGTTGAAAAACATAGGCTAAATAATATGACAAAAAAAGTTTTGACTGAATTTAGTACAAGTCAAGGAGTAAAGAAAGTCAGTTCTATAAAAAATAAAAAATGTGCTGCACATAATGCAACACAAAATAACAACGATTATTTAACTATGAAGCCAATCCATCGTGCTAAACCATTTAATTCTCAACCAATTAATTTTGAGGATGAAAATAATATTACTGCCTCTCAGGGTGGTTCAAATGATGTATCAAATTTGCGTAAGTTCTGCTAATTTTTTAAGTTTTCCATGAATTTTACATTTTAGAAAGACCACCGACCCCGCCAGCTCATCGACCCTTAAAACAAAAAAGGGAAGCTAGCACTAATCTGCACAATGGCATCGATAAAACATGCTCTTGTAAAAATACTACTGGTTGTGATAACAACTGTTCTAAATTTTATGATAATCCTAACAATGAAAATAGTATCACAGAAACATTGTCAAAGCGTGAGTAATTTTATGCAATAGTGTTATTTTCATGGATTCTTTAATTAAAAAGGGTACTTTTTAGTAAAACAAAGTTTTTTTAGCCTAATAATTTCATGGAATGAACAAAACGTTTTCAAAGAATTATCAGTACATGACACTTACATTTTTAACGTTTTGCCTTAGTTATTTTACCTGATTAAGCTCATCAACTAGATAATAATTCTTTGTTTTAAATAACAGTTTTATATTCGCAGATAGTAATTAATCCAAATTATAAATTTGAAAATGTTTAAGCTAGAAAAAATATGCGTATATGTTTCATTTCAAAAAAATTGCGGATAAAACTTTATTATAACAAAAAGGATAATTATTTTGAAAAAAAGTTGTTTTTTATATCTTATGTTTGCCTTTCACTGATCTCATTCCTCATTCTATTGCTTGATTGTACATTAGATTGCTTTAGGTAGGCATATTTTTTTTATTTTTATGTGCCAAAAGCAATAAAGTTTATTTGCTCAATTTTTTATATATAATCATCACTTACACTAGACAATAAGACAATTTGAAATAGTAAACATAGTTAATTTGAGAAAAATCTCCAAAATTGTTGTCCTAATGTCCAAGTGGAAAATCGTTTCTTTATTCGAAGTCACATTTGCTGTAAATTTCCAATTTTAAAATCGGGTATTTATTTTGCTTTGTATATTATGCATTTCTTTTCACTCAGAGTTATAAATTTGTTTCATTTTTATGAATTATTCAGAGAATTTTTACAAGGAATAAAATTTATTATTTATTTAAGAAACATTACTATATTATACAGATGTAAGAAATCTTAAGTAAGAATTATGTAAACAGTAATGAATCAAAGCTAACTCAAACAAATATTACCAAACGCAATATAATTTTTTGAAATTCTCTTTAATTAAAATGCAGTTTAGAAAAGTTTTTTCATTTGTAAAAGAACTAAACAAATTTTAGAACCTATGTAACAACAAAAAGTTTTTTAAATAATTGTTTTAATAAAGAATTTAAAAAAACATCAAATAAGTTATACACGTTTAAAATTAAGCAATTTATTTGAATTACCCCTGTTCCTTGCTAAATTCTACAACAATTATTTTTCATAAATAATCCAAATAAGCTAATTAATAATTGAAAGGAATACTGCCTATATTTAAAAAAGATGTTTTTTTAATTAGTACTTTTATTCATGGTTTAGTTTGTAAATTACAATTTTAGCTTACTAAAAATCCCGTATTTAAAATTACACAAAAAACCAAAATGTTTTTTTCCAAGTTTGCAAAGAATTTGATTTTATAGCTAAAAAATTAACGAAAAAGTAACTTTAAACAAAAACCAAATACATACTTAAAATAAGATCCATAAAATTATTTAATAGGCGATTTTATTTGCCGGTTTGCAAAACGTGGTAAAACACTTCCTTTTGTAATTCGACCTGACATTATTATAGACTTGGCTGCTGATGAAGATTCTGAATTCGTTGAATTATGTGATGACCTTGAAGAAACACTGTACGATGCCAAAATTGTAGGTTTAAGAGTATTGCTTGTAGCCGGTTGAAATGGGATCGGAGTAATTGAAGACGACGAACCGTAAGATGAATTCGATGCCCTACCTAAAACTTATTAATGTAACCTAAATTTTAATAATCATCATCTACTGACCAAAAGTTAGTGATCAAAACAAAAAGTATAAAGCATAGTATTCTTTGAGTATTTTGAACAGTTCACGTTTAATCAGTGAAGAATTAGATATAATTATTTCTCTATGTTGCATTAGACATTTATCAACATATATGAAACCAATAGGGCTTTATAATTTTTTCACCAATTAATCAAGTTCATAAAATTAATAAGAAAGTTCCAAATATTACTTTAAACAATCAAGCGTCTATCTACTTTTGTATTAAATCATATATAAGCCTATTAACCTGAAAATGCAATTGGAGAATCTAATGAAATTAAACGAGCTCCACTAGCCGACGAATTTGCTCTTCCTATTTGACTCATTGCCGAAACACATCGTGTCAATGCTGGGCTTATAACATTTTGAGTCTTAACCGAATTTGGGGCTAAAATATTTGTAATAAACACATAATTGTTTTAAAAATTATACTTGGTAAAATGAATAGTTTGCCAGGCTAAAATATTTTGAATTTAATCATACTTTTTTGCTGCACTGTTGATGAGATTGAAGCAAATTTTTTCTGCCATTGCAGTAACTGACGATCTTTTTCAGCTATTCTAGAGATATTAATGTTGTAGTAGAAAAACTTCAAAAAAATATGTCAAAACTTTTTTCAACTTACGCATTCTGTAGATTACTGACCAAATCTAATTGTTTTTGTAAATCAAATTTCAAAGATTTTTCACGTTCTAATTTCTTTATAAGCTCTCCTTGCAATTGTTTTGCGCATGACTAAATCAAAAAAAATGAAAGTATTAAAAATCCAATTATATCAAATATTGTATTCCAAAAACATAATTAAAAATTTTGCCTTCTCGTTTAAATGTTTTTGTAAGCGTAAACGATGAAAAGATTGAAAATCAAGAACTGATTTCATGTTACGCATATTTTGCTTCAGGATATCGACCGGTTCTTTAAAAAAAGTCTGCACATCTGCTTTAAGTGATCGATTTACCTCTAAATAACGACATTCTTTTTTGCATACTCTACAGGAACCTTTGCTATTTAAAATTCCTAAATTTAACATAAAAGAAACTAAATTAAAGATAGGCCAATAAAATATGATTTATATAAAACCGATAATAGGAAAAAAACAAAAAGAGTTTTATAAAACGATTTTTTTTTTCAATCTTATTAAATATTTTCATTATAATGTATCACTGTTCTACGAAATACGCCTTTAATTATCTATAAAATACATACATAGAGCATGTACAATAATTTTCTATACAAAGGAAAAGTATGAACCTTTCAAACAATTAACACAGAAAAGATGTCCACAAGAACTAATGCAAAACTTTATTAAATTATTTGCCGACGGCCGAATGTAGCAAATGTTGCAATGAATCCAATCCATTTACAAACACCCTAAGTATCAAAAACTAAACATTAACATTTTTACTGAAAACAGTAAATAAAGCATAACAACTTAGAATAAATCACTAATAAATTTGAGAAATGAACAGTTTAATTACCTTCTCTTCTTCTTAAGAAACTTTGAGTATAAAAAGACTAAAGAAATATATATTCCTTTTATTACTCTATAAAAAAAACTATATTGTTTCCAAGATAAATAGACTCCAAAATATTGCCAATATTATTAAAGCGCCACACTTTTACAAATATAAGCATATAAAACCAATAAAAATTAGTGTTACCTCAAATGCACAAAATGCCAATTTTGGATACAAACAAAATGCCAATTTCAACTAATACAAAATGCCAAGCTTATTAAAATATTTTTAAATTGAAATTTTTTATGAAATTAATATGTAAGAGTTGAATGAAGCAAACAATAGTAAGTGATAAGTGACCGTAAAAATTTATTATTGATAATGGAGTTTACTTTTTCTAAACAATAAAAATGTACTTCAAAAAGTTCGGCCACTAAAAAGTAAATCTAATCTTTTTTATAGTTTTAAAACTATAAATTATTTTCTTGTATTTTACCTTACGTGGTTATTTTTAGTATTCCTTCCTGGTACATTTTTAGAACAGATTTTGTATCGTTCTGATTGTAATTCAATTTTTGCTACAAATTTTATCTAAATAAGACTCACAAAATATTTATATTGTTTATTGTAAAATAAATCATTTTATTTTTTTAATAACTAGAAAACACTATAACGGATTAACAAAATAATAAAAGTTAATTTAAAGTCTTTTTAATATTATAATTTATAAGTATAGATAATTAATTAGATTTCTTTACTTCTTTTTGTAAAGACTCGAACAGCGTTAACATCAGGAACTGGAATTGGACCTCCTGGTTGTGCAGCACGTAAATAACTAATTATTTTTCTTTCACCAAGGTTCTTAGCT
>JANSTW010042128.1:0-14271 GCA_027564275.1 Diadocidia ferruginosa
TTAAGTGACTTCCGAACCACTGCGATCGCTTTTTATTTTTTAGAAAAAACACCTGCGAATGAAAGGTGGTAGTCCAGCTGTAAAATTTTGTTGACCCTGTCGAGTCTCGAACCCGGAACCTTTTGAACACAAAGCCGTGACGCTACTCACTACGCTATGCTTACTACAAAGTACTGCAAAGTATCAATTGTAAATTGTATATTTTTGGTAAAATAGGTACTTATTAGATTGGACCAAGAACGCTACCTTGTGCGACTCCAGAAAGAATAGGAAACAAATTTGTCTTTTCATCTTGATACTATCTTTTTTCAAGATATGTCAAATGCTTGAGATATGTTGAGGGATGCAGCTAAGTAATAGTTTTAAAAGTCTTCATAAATTTTAGTACAGCATATTGTTGTCAAATTCACACTGATAATCACGAATTAGTTTTTTGCGCGTAGGTCACAATCTTTATACACGAAGTTTTTCCAGTACTTTAGATAAAGTCGGCAAGATACTATTCGATCAATTGAATCGGACGTATCTCGCAAATTGACGAAATTGAGATATAGATGACATTTTGTTTATTATATAGCATTTTACATAATTTTTTTATAATTTGGTAAAATTTGTTATTTCCGGTTTAAAAATACGTATTTAGATATTTAACAAGAGAATCGGACGTATCTGATTTACTGTTTTGTCTCTCCTTCAAAATAGATAAAATATAGATACCTCTGAATGAATTGCGGCCGCATCGTATTATAAATGTTCGATTTTAATTTAAATTTTTTTCTCTCTCAAAAATACAGTTTTGATCCAAATATCTTGAAGCCCAATGGGATCAGTTAGAGGTCCAAATAATTTTTTTTCTTTATTTACAGATATTTTTTTAAATAATTATTTTAATTTTAATTTTTTTCTCTTTTAGTTTCAAAAAATGAATTTCTCACAATTTACTCAATTCGCCGCATTGCCTCAAAATTCAACGATACACCAATTTTCAACAGCAAAATTTGGACAAAACGGACAAGTAAGTTTAATTCTATATTCCAATTTTGAAATCGAAAAATTTAAATTTCCGCGATAACCAAAACATTGACATACATTGTAAAACAAATTAGAATAAATTATCATTTTTATTTCTTTTGATGAGGGTACTATTAATTGGTAATAGAACAACCAAATCAAAACTAAATAAGTCAAAACGAGTGTTAAGTATTTTAATTATTAAAATCTTAGCAATATTTCATAGTGAATAAATTAAAATATCTAAAGGATCGGATTTCGGATCCTTATATATGTCCATGATTTTCCATATTGTATACTAAAGAGTCGAAAGGATGAAACTTACGGCAAGGATATGCATTATACATATAACCAATTTGTTAGATAGTTTTAACCAAAAATTAATACAATTTTTTACTGATTGTTCTATGATATTGTACGTGTAACAGAGCTGTATAACATTTCTGAAAATATTTTGATTCCTCTATATATTATAATCTTTATGTATTTTTCTGCACAACTAAATTATATAAGGAGATTGATAGAATATACAAAATTATATTTTTTAAATTAATAATTTGGTTTATTTACAAACTAAAAACAACTAGCTTAGATGTAAGATATAGTTAGGGCTATATTTTATTATTTATTTCTTTTATGTATATTACGCGAAATTATTATTATCTATTTGTAAAAATGCGACATAGTTTTGTTTTTGCGATTAAAAGTCCCCCACATTCATTCAAATTCATATTAATTAATAATTATATTACATACCTATATATATAATACAATATGATGATGAAAGCTCAAATACCGAAATATAAGTTAAATTAAATTGTTCCTTTGTAATAAAGCAGATTTCAACAGTGTTGTAGTCAATTCTACCAATTGAGTTATGGAATAACTAGGTACTTATGTTGGATATAATTTAAAATAATTGCACGGGTCCATTTTAAATATGTTTATAGTTTATATTTTAATAAAAAATTATCTTTTAAATAGTTTATTCATTCATTATTTAGATGATGATAGAAATGTAAAAATTAAAATGTACAATTTGTATTAAAAATTACAATATGCGGGATTTCGTTCTTACAGAGGAAATTTAAAAGGTTTCTAATTATCATAACTATCACAAAAGCAAACTTTTTACGGAATATTTGTATTTTCCCTTTATTATTATTAAATCATAACATAAATTTTAGGACAAAGAAAACATTTTTTTTGTTGAGCTGTGATATTGTTTTAGTATTAAATGCGAATAACTTTAGATTATGTATTAAATTATAAAATTCTTTTTAAAAAAAGGTTGTTGGTTTGGTATCTGGTGGTGATGGCGGTGTACAGTTCCTTCGTCCCATTGACGGCAACGCAGCATTTCATCACCAAAATCAAAACAATCAAAACAATAACAATCAGACTTTGCAACAATCACAAACATTAATCCTACCCATAAGCATGCCCGGCGATAAGCCAGGCGATGTACAACAAACCGTTCAAATACAAGTATTAAATCCAAATCAAATTCAACAATCACCGAAACACCACTTTCAAATGGCACCGATGCAAATACCACTGCAAGGCTTTCAACAGCCGACTGTTTTAACGGTGGCCGTACCACAAGATGGCGAAATGTTATCAAATCATGGTTTACCTGAAGGTGTAACAGTATTAGCAGCTATCCAACCACAAGATTTACAACTATTTGCCCAGGCACCTCATCAACAAAATCTAATGCAGCAACAAAATTGCGGAAATTCGCAATTAATTGGTGGCAATGAGATTACGATAAAAGAGGATACCGACAATTGGTTTGTTTTATGCAATTTTTTCTTTAACCAAATTTAATTTAATTTTAATTTTTCAGTGACATGAACACTATAACAATAAAACAAGAACCTGCTTGGAATAATTCCATAACGACACAAAATTCAAATCTAGCCGATTTTTTAAATCATCAGGGACTATCATTAAATTTACATCAATTTTTAAAATTTAATTCGGACACAATAAAGCGTGAGGCATTAGTTGAGAATTCACCATTAAATGGAAGCGGTATTGACGAATCAACGGTATCGGAAAATTCACAAGAAAATCTGTTAGTCGAAATGCCTCCGGAATTGCAACCTGTAAGCGAGCTACAAGAACCACAAGAACAACAACAACAAGTACCACCCCAACCCTTGGAAGTTGATGCAAACGGAAAGGTGAAAAAGAAACGTAAATACAAAAAGAAACCGCCAAAACCAAAACCACCAAAGCCAGGACAGGTGCACATCGCCACAGCATTAGATGGAACAATATTGTTTTGTTGTCCGGAATGTCAAATGGCCTATCCGGATAAATCGAATTTAGAACAACATTTAACTGTACATAAGATTGAGAGGCGATACATTTGTGACATATGTGGAGCCGGTTTAAAGCGTAAAGAGCACTTAGAACGTCACAAATTGGGACACAGTCCCGAACGACCGTACATTTGCAGTGTGTGCATGAAAGGTTTCAAGAGAAAAGAACATTTAAATTTGCATTTTGTTATACATAGTGGTGATAAAAACGAGGTAAGTTTTATTGTCGGATATTTTTTCGGCCAGCCAATAATATTTGTTTAATTTATTCGTCTTTAGATTTGCGGCGAATGTGGTAAAGGGTTTTATCGCAAGGACCATTTACGAAAACATGCGAAATCACATGCGGCAAAACGACTAAAAGAAGGAATGAGTGCACAGGCGGCTGCAGCAGCTCTTTGTGTCACCACATTGGATTCATCAACACAAAATTCTGAAATTACAACCTCGAGCGTAGATAACAATATGTTAATAAATCCAGAATTACAGCCACCGGTGTTGCAGCAAGGCGAAAGTCAAACGATTTGTTTACCTGGCGTTACAATTCATGTAAGCATTTTTTTTAGTTGTTATGAAGTCAAACCTATTCTACCAAGTTTTTACTTATTATCCGTTTGTCTAATAGAAAATGGATTTTTATGTAAATTCTGACTAGCTAGCTAGACTTTAATATATATTGAAATACATTTTCAGTAAAAAAAAACTTTTTTGGTCTTAAATAATTTTTTTTGTAGAAGTTTTTTATTTATTAGATTTTTTGTCAAAAATTAGAGTTACTAAAATATTAATTAAAATTTTGTAAGTTTGTCCACCACTGGCCACATAGTAAACATTTTCTTTTTTCAGGTTCCAACAAGTAATAATACAACGGTGCCCGTTCAAATACAACTTCCACAATTAGTTACGACAAGTGGCCCAGATGGCAGCACTAGTACAGTTGTTCTACAAACGCCCATTCAAAGTCATCAAGAATCTCTTACGCAACAACAAATTCAACAACAATTACAACAAATTCAACAGCAACAACAGCAAATACAACAACAACAGCAACAATTGCAACAACATCAATTGCAGCAACAGCAACAACAACAGCAGCAGCAGCAACATCAACAACAACAGCAGCAGCAGCAGCAACAACAACAACAACAGCAACAACAACAGCAACAACAACAGCAGCAACAACAACAACAACAGCAGCAACAACAGCAGCATCAACAACAGCAGCCAATACAACATCAACAACAGCAGCAACAACAACAACAGCAACAACAACAACAAATACAACAACAACAGCAGCAGCAACTATGACAGTTGGGGAATGTTGTGCAAGTTAAAAAGAAAAAGAAACCGAAAGATATCATTGTCATTAAGGAAGAAATAATTATTGACTAAACGTCAATATATTGATTTTTGTTTAACATAATCTTATAATCACTCGATTATAATATTATTAAAGTTGTTCATATAAAAAAATAAGAATTTAATTTTTTTTAGTATTTCTACGCGTACGGCGTAATAAACATTTTTTTATAAACTGTAAATCTTTAGGACCATTGAAAATTAAAAAAAAAATCATTGCACAACAATAAATTGTAATCATATCAAAGAACATGACGAATTTGTGTTAATGATCTTTGATAATATATAAGAATGAAATTATCAGTGTTAAATTATTACACTCATAATACTATGCTATGATAAGAACGATAAAAGCTAGGTTGTTTACCCTATTCGTAATTTTATTTTTGTAGTATTTCTTATTGTAAATATATTGATTTAGTTGTAACAGAGCCACACGCTTGGGAGACAATTTTTTATAATTAATATTTTTTGTTCATTAAAAAATAATGTCTGCAAAATTCTTTATTTGGAAGAAAACAAGTTAAATTTTGAAAGTCGCGAATTTACTTTAAAAAATATTTGTTTTTTAATTTAAAATGTTTAAAAGAAATAAATGCTTATAAACCTTTTATTGCAACAACTCATATCATTTTCGGTAAATTATGACTTACGCTTGTAATATAATCGATTTTTTAACGAATAAACATTTTGCAGAAAATCACACAAACAGGATAAACAAATTTTATTAACCGCAAACAATTAAAGTAAAATAAAATAATAGATTTTTTGAATGAATGATATGCGAAGTTTAAGCATTTAGAATTTTATAAAAATAAAAAATTGAAGAAAAATTAACTATATTTTTGTTGTTGCATGAATACCATTTTCTTTTTTAAATATTATTAGTGCATAAGTTTTAATGTTTATTTTTTTTAAATTATTTTTCCTTAAAAAGAAAGACAAATTTTCTTTTCATATTTTTCTTCTTCAAATAATTGTTGTCTATTATATTTAATTATATATATTTTTACATAATAAATGTATTTTTTAAATTAAGTTTTTTACACAAAATGTACATAAATATAGTAAATTAAGTAAATAAAAAAAGAAAATTTAACAATGTGTGTTTTTTTATGAAGTTACTGATTTTTTGTCTTTTACCGGCGAAAATAAATTAAAAAAAAAAAATTGGCATATTTTCAGGCGAGTTGGTGTTGCTACATTTATATAGCGCAATATCAACATGCCTAGAGATCTATATATAGTGAATCATATTTTAGCCTATAAACTCTGGATTTAGTTGATAATTCGCTCAATTTGTTCAGTACAAATACCGCGTAGTGCTGCGTGCTTTGTGGGTTGAAATTGCTTTATTCCACCATTTGTTTTAGATGGTCACAAACTCACAAGTAGAGTATTTTTCCATGGATAACGAATATTTCAAAAATTTCAAGCGACATTGTTGTTTATCTAAAGTAGTTACTCCTTGAAAACAAAAATTTCGTTTAAAAAAATCATACCCAGAATTAATTTTTACATGATTAAATTCTATATAGTGTGCAAGCAGTGGTAGGTATCTAATTGTGTATCAGACTATGAAAAATTATGTAATTTTGATAAAATGTATGCAAAATTTTAAAATTTTAATACGTTTTAGGCTTCCAGACCCATAGGGACACGCGTATATAGTACGTGTATTTGTTAGTTTTCTTTATCTGGATCGTGTATATTAATTTCGATAAAAGGATAAGTAAATCTTTAATTAAAATATAATATTTATTATAAAATAGCAATTGTAATTTCAATTATACAGTTTAATAATATAATTTAAAATATAATTTAAAATTAACGGATGCCGCTCCAACCTAATATTAATATTTCGCGTTTCACTAGCGCCATCTAATAGCGAGCACCGCGTACCAAGTGACAACTAGTCTAATTGGATTTTTTTTTATTTTTAGAGAAAAAAAAATGTCTTCTGCAGTTCGAGGTGGTGTACAAGAAGAATTTATCCTTCGATTTGACTAATTACCAATTAAGCTAAATTGCGCAAAATAGTTTTAAAGCATTCATTGTGGTCGGGTGTAATGAGTTTGCATAGTTTTATGGATTTTCGTCTATTTTTAATTGCTGAAAATTGAAGTGGTAACTTTGATGGCATCAAGATGAACGACTATCTTGGTACTTTGTTGACAAGTATGTCGTCAAAGTTTAATGAGCCAACATCCGAAATGGTTGATGTTAATTTAAATGAAGATAAAACAATGAAATGGAGAGGTTTGTTAAACAATAAATATGCATCGGGCGGTGCGAATCGACGGAAAGAAACTAGTGCAAGTGGTGGAAAGGCTGCCGATTCAATTGACGCAATTGCAAATGTATCAACATCGGCAGCAGCAGCATCAGCTGAAGCACCGCTTGAAAATTTACCTGCAGAGCAAGTTAATAAAATTGACGATGAATTGAAAACAGAAGTTAAAAGTGAGGAAAATTCCAATGACGGTAAATTTGATGCAGAATTAAAGGCGGAGATCAGCGAAAAAGATAAAAGCATCGTCGATGAGACAAAACCAACAAACGATGACGAAAATGTTGAAAAATTAAAAGATAACAATAAACCCAAACGTGTTCTGCGACACAAACAAGCCATTGATGTTATCGAAAAGAAAGTTAATTTAATAAAAGAGAAAAAAATTGATACAGCAGCGATAGCTGGTCAAATGAAAAAGCGAAGAGGTCGCACTAAGAAATTGAAAGAAACAATATCCGCAAACACATCACATAATTTCGAAATCGAAAGCACAAATCCTAAAATCTCAGAAACTTTATCTGCACCAACTGAAATGTCCACTAATGTTGTTGTCGTTGATCCACCAGAATCAAATAAAAAACCCACAGAAACATCAATAATAATTCAGCTAAGTGACGAACGCCAACCTGAGATACGATTAAGACGAAGCGAAAGAACACAACCGATCAGCACTCAACAAGATGATGAATGTGCTAAAAATTTGACTGAACCCACAAAAGACGATTTGACTTTATCGAAAAAACCTCGTAAACTTGAATCTGAAAGTAAACCATCGACGGCGGAATGTTTGACGGCAGATAATTTAAATTTATCAAAACGTAAACGTAAAACCACAGAAACCTCAATCGGGGACAATGTTCCACTGGCCAATCCTTTGCAAATGGTCGAGGTTAAACTAGAAGAGACTGAAGAGACGAAATCGCCTTCGTTGGTACAGGATGCTAATCAAAATATTGCGAACGAAATAATCGAAAAGGAGATTAAAGATGAAACAAGCGAACCCACCAAATCGGCCGATCCGCAAACTGCTGAACAGCTGCCGGTCCAGCAGACCGAACCAAATCAACCAAAGAAACGTGGACGTAAGCCTGGCACAAAATTAAAACCAAAACCAAATTTTATTGTGCAGGAAACAGTGGCGACTGGTATCGCTACGGAGCAAAATAAACGACATTTACGGAAATCGAAAGAAACGATGACCAGCGCAGAGACAATACTGGCCACAGCCATCGCCAGAAAGGAGAAAAACAATGAACAAGTAATTGCAAGAGTGTGGAACTTAAAAACCTTTTCCCAATCATTTTTTGACAAAAAATAGCTTTTTATTAATTTAACTCTTTAAGGCTCGGCTATGCCATTTTAAAATGCTTAAAATATTTTTGATTCAATCAATTAATTTTAGATCCCAAAATCACATCAAAATAGTTTTTAAAAGTGCTGAGTCTTAATGGGTCCTAATTTATTTTTATTTTAAAACCCTTACTGTATGCGAAATTGTAAAAATTTGGTCAAAAATATTTTAAATAATTTAAATTGGACCGATGCAAAGCGGGGTTTTTCCCAAAAAAATATTTGTTTTAAAGCTTTCGAACTCTTCAGTCTTTGTTAAAAAAAATTCTGCTCACAGACATTCTCATAGTTCTCATGGTTCATATTTCTCATGGTTCAAAGATTGGAAAAGAAGCGAAAATACAAAAATGAAATTCAATTTCCCGAAAAAATTGGCTCTGCTTTAAATTAAATTTCAAATTAAAAATTTTAAAAATTGTTTTTTTTAATTTACGTTATTTTAAATTGTAAATTAAAAATTAGAATTAATTTGTTTTAAAATTTTTGGTAATTTTTACGAGCAATTGTCGGCACACCCATGTTTTGAAATTATTTCAGTAAAAATGTAACAAAAATCAAAATTATTTGCAGGCCATACCACAACAACGACTGTCACGTCGCATAAAACCAACGGCAAAAATTTTGGCCAACGAAGAGCTTCGCTACGGCTTTGAATTGCAAAACAATGCCCGACTAAGTTTAAGTAGCGAACATTTAGACAAAGAATTGGATCGCAGTCCCAAAGAGGAGAAACCGAGTTGTTTGACGGAATTGCTTGGCATCCCCAATGATACGAATCACTTGATCGTGCCATCATCCACTGCGCTAATCAGTCAAACAAACATGGTTGCCATAAATATTTCGCCATCACAAATGCAACAATCCAAGATACAGATAATTAGTAATACTGAAGTTAAAATTGAGAATGAACAAATAGAGGAAAAACCGATAATTACTGTCGAACCACCGAAACGACGCCCATGTCCGGATCCTCAGAAATTTCTGAATGAGATAAAATTGGCAAAAATAAACTTGAATCGTTCACCTGAGGACAATAAGAAGCTCAATGTTAAACAAAAACGTCGACTGATAAAGCTGAAAGAGAAACACTTCAACAAACTGGGCTTGCAGAAAGCTTCAAAATCAAATAGTGGTGAATCTTCGGCCGATCTCAGTGAATCTGACGATTTAGAAGAATTTGTACCAAATAAAAAAATTTGCGTATCTAGCCGGCCTAGTGGAACGTTGCGCGTACGATGCGCTCCGTTGCCAGACAATGTTGTCACAGCGAAGCTTACTAAACCAAAAGAATTAAATAAGAAGCATATTATCAGCAAACCGTCTGAGATGCTGGACAAATCCAAAGATCAAACGTATCGAAGTCATGAGAATAGTTTATTGTTGAGTACAAAACATAAATTAACTGAAGATCGTGTTGTTGAAGAGACAGAAGACTATCAAATAGATGTTTCGTTTGAACCGATCCGAAAAGAAATTAAACAAGAAATTGACTTGCCAACAATTTGCTTGTGTACCAAAGGAACAAAATATTATACACAGAAAACAGTAGACACCAAATTTTGCCGTGCCATTGATGAAATCGAAAAGCACCGAATCGGATGTTCTAATGAGGTGGAAGGAGATATTTTGAAATTATATCGCTCAGGAGTCCGCGTTCCATATCAAATCCTATGTAAAAATCATCAACAACGTTTGCTGGCGCACAATTCATGTGCTGGTTGCGGTGTATTTTGTACCCAAGGCAAATTCCTTCTTTGTTCTCGTAATCATTTCTTTCATCGTAATTGTGCCACAAAATTCATACTCAACGCCCCGTTTAATCATCCTCAAAATTCCGATTATAAATGTCCAACACTTGTGCTGAAGTGTCCGCATTGTGGCGTCGATGCACCAGCCGTCGAAAGTATTATTACGATGAAATGTACAAGTAGTCCGGTGTTTCTACCGAATCCGTATGCGAAATTCGGTAAAAAGGCTAAGATGAGCATTGGGATGTATGGCAGCGGTGGTGGGATCACGAGCGATGCTAAAAAACATGCATTTTTATTGGAAATCGATAAACTTATACCGCAGTCTGTAGTAGAAGTGATTACAAAAGCTCAAAATAACTTTCCCTTTTCACGCAGTTCATATCATTCGACCAAAGATCTGTTTTGTGCCATAAATTCAAATGATGTTCATCGTGTAGCTGAGATTATTGGTAAGAACCAGTTACACTACAAGTTTTTTCACTTACGTCTCCTTGTGTCTTATAAAACCGACGTGGAAACCACTGGAGAAATGTTGTCCCTTGATTTTTGATTTCCAAAATGATTTGTTCAATGATTTTCATAAGTGTTTTCCCCCTCGAAAAAAAACAGTCTTAAGGGCACACATTTAAAAATATTGTTTAATATTTTTTCCGGTAACAAGTCCTTTGTTTTAGACAAAAAACACAAGAAGTCGTATGTAAAATAAAAAAATGTCTTCTATGAAATTTTTCAAACAAAATTAATTCCCCGATTTTTGCAGTAAGTGGATTTGACATAACGACCCCGTTGAATGAATTTCAAAATGGTACATGCTTGCATTTAGTTGCCAATTTCGGTACGATTAAGATGGCCTATTTGATACTGAGCCGTACTACCTCAATAGATTTTATCAATTGTCTGGACAAGGAGCTGCGGACGGCCATCATGTGTGCGGTGGTCGGTGAGAAAAGCGACATTCTGAAGTTGCTGGTACAATGTGGTGCCGATGTTACGCAAAAGGTGATTTTTTTTTACATTTTTTTAAAATTAAAATTGACAAATAAAAAGCTTTTCAAAAATATCAAAGAAAATGGTGATATGACACCCAAAAGCTTTCAAAAGCTTTTTTCTGAGT
Organism: Diadocidia ferruginosa; assembly: GCA_027564275.1. Classification (NCBI taxonomy): domain Eukaryota; kingdom Metazoa; phylum Arthropoda; class Insecta; order Diptera; family Diadocidiidae; genus Diadocidia; species Diadocidia ferruginosa. Next base: position 11,209 of record JANSTW010042128.1, read on the forward strand.
TCTAAAATCTTATCGCTTTATTTATCTAAGGCACAAACAAAAATTGTGTGTGTGTGATTTTAGCTTTTCAAAGAAATTTTGGGTGTTATATCATGTTACGGAGCAAAACTTATAACTAGCCTTGTAGGTTTACTAGGTTTACCGAACAATTTTTTAGAAGATCCTGCAAAAAAATTATTATAATTTATTTTTTAATGTTTCTAATAATTAAAAAAATGACCTTTTTTGTGGAAAAAATCTAAAGATTTTTATTTTTAGGGTCCCGACGGCATGACAGCTCTACATTTAGCCGCAAAAATTGGCAATCTAACAGCGGCTCAGACAATTTTGGATAATTATCGTGAAGGTGCTAGCATCTATAAGTTGGAATTGTTCTTGAATGCAATCGATGATGGTGGTTGGACGGCTATTGTTTGGGCTGCCGAGAATGGTCATGCCGATATGGTTGGCTATTTTATCAATTGTGGTGCAAATGTGAATATTTGCGATTCCGAAAATAACACAGCATTACATTGGGCCACTATGTCCAATAGCATTGAGACGATTGTGCCATTATTGCAAAGCGATTGTGATTTTAATGCACAAAACATAAATGGTGATACGCCATTGTAAGTTTAGGACTGGATGTCAGAAATTCGAAATTTAATTTTGTTAATTTGTACTCTTTTTGTTAGGCATTTTTCTTGCCGAAATTCAAATACGAAAATGGCATTATTGTTACTGACACACGGCGCCAATTTGGATGTGAAAAATTGCTCGGGCGAAAGTCCGTACGATTGTATATCGGACGAAACGAGCGAATGTGCCAAAGCAATTGAGTTTAATTTAAAAATTCGTAAAATTGGACGATTCAGTGAACGGTTTGTTGTGTGTCAGTAAGTATTTTCACATAAAATTCAATATTTTGTCTCCTTATAGTGTCAAGTAAATAGACTTCAGGTAAAAATGTCAGTTTTTTTTGTAAAAAAAAAACTTCTAATGTAAATTGAAAACAACGGAAATTTTTACCGGAAGTCTTACGGCAACATTGTAAGACGTACGAATTTTTACTTCAAAATGTAATTATTTTTTTATTATTTTCTAAATATTTAACAAATCGTTTCCCACAGAGACATTTCAAATGGACGAGAATGTTATCCAATTAAAGTTGTACAAAATATTAAATTCCATCACGAAAATTCGGTGGATAATGATTTGGGCAATGATTATACGGATGATGATGATGACGAAGTCGATGAGCTGCCCGATTTTAAATACATCACAAAGACAATTTTATTGCAAAATTCCATTCAAATTGATCGTCGAATATCACAAATGCGAATATGTTCGTGTTCTGACAAGTGAGTATAGTTTTTAGGTTTTAATGTGGAAACTTAAAATTAAATAAAGACTAGTTAGAACCCATTTTTTCAAGTTTTTCCAAGAAAAAAGCAAAATGTTGAGTATTTTTATGTTTATTGAAGAAATTAATAATCGCTTAGTTTATTTTCTTCCAAGCAAGCCCTTGTACATTTTTTTTAAATTGTGCGAGTTTCCACGAACCTCTTTTGAAGTTTGTTAGTGTGATGAGCGGAAGCACATATTTTTTGTATTTATTGGCCCAAGCAATGAATAATTTATCTCAAATGGTCAGCCCACCAAAGAGGATTTAAATTTGATTTTTTAGATTGAAAATTGACAGAACGCTCTTTGTAGCAGGAGCCAAAGAAAGCTTTCGTTTTTTTAATAATGATTTTGTATTAATGATTAGAGAAACAAGGATTAAAATGTATTCTTTCGCAATTTTCTAGTTGCACATCACAGAATTGTCAATGCAGTGAGATTTCTGTACAAAATTGGTACAATTCTGAAGGTCGTTTAAATGGAAATTTTAACTATAAAGATCCAGCCATGATATTTGAGTGTAACGATGTCTGTGGCTGTAATAAATTATTGTGTAAAAATCGTGTTGTACAAAATGGCTTTAAGGTGGCTCTGCAAATCATCAAATGTTCGAATAAGATAAAAGGATGGGGTGTCATTGGACTGTCGAAGATATTGCAAGGCACTTTTGTTGCCGAATATACGGGTGAAATATTGACGGATGTTGAGGCGGATCGTCGAACGGACGACAGTTATTTCTTTGATTTGGGTGCATCAGAGGTAGATATTTTAAAAGGGGCGATTTTCTTATTTAAATTAAAAAAAATTAAAATTTTAGCATTGCATTGATGCAAATTACTATGGAAATGTCAGTCGATTCTTTAATCATTCGTGTGAACCGACTGTGGTACCGATTCGTGTCTATTTTGAACATCAAGATTTACGATTTCCAAAAATTGCATTTTTTGCTTCACGAGACATTGAAGCCGGTGATGAGATAACGTAAGTTTTTTGTTGTTAGTTAATCTGACTCATCTCATTTTGGGGGAAATTTTTCTTGAGTGTTTTTTTAATTTTATTTAAAATTTCAGCTTTGATTATGGCGATAAATTTTGGATGATTAAATCAAAATCGTTTACGTGTCAGTGTGGATTTAGGACATGTCGCTATACAAACCGAACATTCAATAAGACTTTAAACGCGACTACAACTAGCACTATAACCACAATTACCACAAATTTTACTACTACTACTACTGCAAACAACCAAAGAGCAAGCAATAATTAGTTTTTTTCGTTTATTAATATATATTTTTTTATTTTAAAGACTATTTAGATTGTAAGCAGCAAAAAGTAACATCTAAATTATATAATATTATCCTTAATCTTTCATCATTAATTTAATTTATTTCATAAAATTCTCTTTTCCAACACCTCTATGATGTAGCGATTACCAATATATTCTGCACTCATCAACATCTTTTAGATAAATTGCTAATTTTATATTTTGTCATTTTATTTTTAATAATATAAACAAAATAATATATAGAAAATATATTTACAACACTGAAACACATTTAGAAATTTTATTTTCTTGGACTGCCCTATATAGAAATTTAATATTTATAATGTTGATTTATACAATAGTAAAATTGTATAAATATCGGCTCTTTATTTAAATTGAAGTTATTTGAAAGGTTAC
>JANSTW010042139.1:0-14266 GCA_027564275.1 Diadocidia ferruginosa
AGAAATGATAATTAATAATAATATGAAAAACAAAATTTCAAATTACTATAATATAAATCTTGTACAAGCCACATAATATCTCAAAAAGATCACTATATACATATATGATATAATATACATTATATGATATATCTCAATATGTATTAATATAACATAGAGTAATGTCCATCGATAATATAATAACCATTGTAAGTTTTTACAAAAAATGTAAGGAAATCTTCTATGAAGGCAGTGAATGTTTTTTACGCCTAAAAACACTTGGCACTATCTGGAGGGCGTTATCCAACTCCACTGAAGACGGGTTAGCCTAGAAATAGTGCAATCCTTGTCGGTATGAGTAAAAAACATAAAAAAATTGAAGGTAAGCGTAAGCTAGAACCAAAAGCTTCGGCGAATAGCTGGAGCCACATAATATTACAAAAATTTTAACTTTTCGTTAATCGATAAGCCTGTTCCTAAATTTTTAAATTTATTATTCTCTATGGTTTCGATATCATTCGCAATAGATGGAAATGGAAAACCTAGGATAATTTATAAAATAAGAAAATAACATGCGTGGATATCTTCGGAAATATACCACAGCGATTTGTTGCGCAGCAAACAAAATGAAATTGTAAGGGTTCTATGCATGATGCATCTCATTTGACCTTTACATCTTCTAAATCTTAGATTTAAAGACTAATAAAACTCAATCCTATACTAAAATTTAGTCAAATCTATCTAATAGTTTTTTTTTATTTGAACTTAACTTTGTTGCTCTTTTACAAATTATTTATTTGGTAGCTTTCTCCTGATTCTATAATCTATATATACAATATATAAAGGCTTTTACATTATTCGTCCTTAAAACTTTATCTAAAATTTCTACAACTTTTTTTTTCCAACAAACCCATTTTTTTAATCCTTTTTTTTTCACAAATTAAAGGTGTTTTTTTTTATGCAATGTAAACTCAAAGCAAAGCAAAGCACTTTTATTTTCCGCTTATATTATTACATTCAAAGGAAAAGGAGAAAAAAATTGCAGATTTAAAAAGATTTAAAAAACAATGGAATTCGTTGCTTTAGAAAAAAAAGTACGAGTTCATAAGATTATTATAAAAGATTTTTTTTTTATTTAAATAAAAATATTTAATTTGTTATGCAATTTTTCTTGTTATACATTTATACAAGCGTGTAAATTAGTTTATATAATTTTTTTAAATTTATTATTATTTAATGGCATTTTTTTATGAAGCCTTATTTAATATTTTTCTTTATGTTCAATTAGACAAGCCATAATAATATACAATTGAATATTTCTATAGCAATACTGAATTGACAATTTTTATTTAAACTCTAAAGCTCTTAACAATTAAGACTGACTATTCTGTAATTGTATTGAAAATGTGTTCCCAGAGGCGTTTCTAGACATTTACGGGCCCTAGGTTAGACTATCAAATCCGAGCCCTCGCCCCTCCTACATACATACATCAAAAAGCGATAACAAAAAATTAATTGAAATACAATTTATTGAGGTACAATCTAATAAAGCAACTAATTGGTTTAGAGAGAGAAAAATTCTTGAAGTACTGCACACAACAGGCGGAAATCGCCATATTTCTAGAAAAATAAGATACTTATTTATGAAATTAATGAAATAAAATTGCCGCGCAGCGAAAGTTTTTGTAAATAATATAGTAAAAAAATTATGCTCTTTGTTTCAAAAATTATACTTTATTTTCTAAGAATTACAAATAATTAAAAAAAAAATGTCAGAAGTCGGCATTAGTATATTTCAGTGAAAACATATTACCCATTAGCTAAAAAAACCAATATTGGCCAGACTGAATGAATATTACTAAAAAAAAACATTAAAAATTACTAAGTTTTGTTAGAGAATTGGTTTAGTAAAAGTATGATTTTTCATTTATTTATTTTTTTAAATTTATTTTAACACAATCATTTTCCGAAACATCTTAAATTGCTCCAATACAAGATTCCCGCCTTGATTTATGAACTAAATATTTTTAAATTCGTGTTTTTTAGCTATTTTATTAAAACTTAGTATTTTTTTAAGGCTCTATAACATAGACAGGTGGCGACCCACCGTAAGGTACCGAAACTACTATAGTAGAAATAATGTAAAATAAGAAAAAAATCCTATTTTTTTCGTGTCGGTCTCATAGAAAAGGTGTTATAATTATTTTTTATAAAATGATGTTTGTATGAATATTATTTAAATAATTAAATAAAAAAAATTAAAATTTATTCAAAATATTTTGCTGGAATATGTACTAAAATTCACATTTTGTTGTTTTAATTAAAAAAATTAAAAAAACAAAATATGAACTTTAATACATATTCCAGCAAAATATTTTGATTATATTTTATTTTTTTTTATTTAATTATTTAAATAATATTCATACGTATCATGGCGTAAATATACCAAAAACCTTAAAAAGATAAAACTTTTAATTGTTTGATATTGATGATGATGTCTTTCATCTTACACAATCGCATGCGTTGTTTTTTTCTTAGAGTCCAATGTCTGACCATTTTTTTGTTGGCGAATTTAAAAATATGTCGGGTCGTTGGGTAAAAAATTCAAATATCTTCCCATTCCTTTTTGTTGTATTTGATCATGTGGACAAATTGACGTTTTTTGAGTATGATTTTTAGGAGTAGAACCGACGTAATAAGTATTAAAAAAAATCCTCGTGGTTTCGATAATGAACAAGAATGTATATCACCTTGGTTCTTAATTTGAAATATGTTATGGAAAAATATGGTTTTAATTAAATTAAAAAAGTGCAGGTGAAACTATAAGTTATTATAATTAAAAGGTAATTTATAAAATTAAAATCAAGTTAATATTTTGTTAAATGTTAAAAATTTTATTTTTAATATAGTACAATATTATAATCAAACAATTTAAAGATGTGAAAATTTTGTTGGCCCTACCGAGCCTCGAACCCACAACCTCTTGATTACAGAGCCGTGACGTTACCCACTGCTCCATACTGATTATTGGTTACTGTACTATATGTGCTTCTTCCTATATTTTGATATTTCATTCTATGATAAAACTAATGACTTGCGGGTAAAATTTTGAAAATTCCTTTCTTGCTATTTAAAGATTTAAATTCAAAACGTATGTAAAATATAAATCAAACTTCGACGCAATATTGTCGAGTTATCTTGATTTACTATTGTACGATTATCTTATGGGTTACAAATATTTTAAAACCTAACAACAGCCAAATGTAAACCGCTATCGGTGCAAATCACCGCATTGCCAACCTTCAGACAAAAAAATATTTTTTGACATGTTGGCAAAAAAAAATTGTACACCAAAGCAAAAAATCATCCCCGCACTTTTGCTTCAACTTCAGGCCAGTGGTTTTTTTTAATACTTCATCAAAATCTTTTAATTTTTTCATAAGTGTAATTTTAATAATTTTATTACAATTTACGCCCCATGTGCATTTATAATTAATCCATAAATAAAACGGTTACATCCACAACGCCAAACATGTTAATTAAAGAATTGTAAGTATACACAGCTCTTTGAAAAATTTGTCGAAAAGAAAAAAAAATCCATGCAAAAAACAACTTGAACGCCAAGTTCTTTAAAATTGATGAGCAAAGGTAGTGTGAAAATCGATTTTTTCCGAAAGTAGTTCTACTAGATATAGAAATACCTATAATATGCCGGATAACACTGAATAGACAAATTTATTAAATTAACTTCAGTGTATCCGGATCGAATAGGCAAATTTTTCTAGTAATTATATTGCCCACATTGCCCAAAAGAATAGAAACTTTTTTAGCATCAAAAATTGTTGTCATTACGTTATCAAAACGAAGGATTTTATTTAATCAATGTAAAAATTATATTGTCATCAATTGTTTAGGTCAAGGTTGATTGATGAACTTCTCTATTTCTCTGCCGAATTGAGGTACCTATCTTCATTAGTTTTACATTAGCATAATTATGGTACGATCTGCACGTATGACACAACCATTTTATTTTCTCTATCACATCATCCAAAATTCCATAATAGATTTTCTGGTGATGAATCATATTTCATAATGATTTTTAAAATTATTATACTTAATTATCGATTTATGTTTCAAGTATCTTGCTATAATTAAATTAACATCTACTAAATTATAAATCTTTATTTTATTAATGTGAATAAATTATAAATAATCAAAATATTATGTTTTTACGTACAATTAAATCTTTTCATTAAATTACTTCCTGCCTGTATTGGAGGAATAAACCACTAGAAAAAATTTTGGCCCATGATATCTGTTTTCCGAAATGATTTCCTTTAATTCCGAGTTGATTTAAAAAATAATTTGTACCATGATTTCCGTAAGTGGTTCCCCCTCGGCCCTCGCAAAATCCACAGTTTTATCTAACTTTCACTTTTCCCGTACCGAATTGGAGAAAAAAAAATTCTGACTTTTTTATTTATGGCATTTTTTTTGGCAGCACACTTCCACAGTTATCGTGTAGAACTTACTAGTTTAGTTTTGCACGTTACTATACATAAACTAATAACAACAAACAACTGACACTAGTTCTTCAGAATTTCACTGTGAAAGTGCGTTTCTCAATAAAACACTTTTTTCAGAACTGTTTTAGTTCTCACTATCTAAAATAAGTACACTTTGCGGTGTATGTACTGAAGACTTAACACTTAAATTAGAAAATTTGAACAAAATTATGATCACAGATTAGGATTACAAAAAAATTGGCCGATACGATTACTGCTTCGTCTGAATCTGAGTCGAAAAATAAATTGTTGAAGCTGATAACTGGTTTCTGGAAGAAATCAGGCAGGGGTCTCTACTATATGTTCGCCACTAGAGCGGTTTAAAGTTTGTATGGGTATGTTTGGTCAAATCAAAGGTCTAAAATTGAAACAATTTTAGTTCTTGTGATTTTGGTGTAAATCCGCACTTAGAGCTTTACCGCTTACCATTACAGCATAGCCACCCCAAACGCGATCGTCACTCACTAAAATTCAAATATTCCAAAATAATGAATCTTTATATATTTTAAGTCCAAAAAGAAACCAAAAAAAATTTAAGTAACTAACTATTAAAAATTTACGTTTTTTTAAGAGTTTTAGATGACAAGTATGGCGTAATGTAATTGAACCATAAAATTATATTATTTATCGTTTTGTGTATTGCACTAACGACATAAATAGCCTTATTATTATTATAATTATTAGATGCATTGCCAAGAAAAATGTCGCAACTATAAATATAAAATAGATAATAATAAATAAACAACATCTAGTTCATTTACCCAATTTTTAAATCTTTATTAATAAAACATCAAATCCTCCTCTGCACCTACAAAGAAATATACACATGAACTCTATAGGACATGTTAAATAATATAAACTAGCGAGCCTAGATGTATTAGTAGAAATTTGTTGAATGCGAGTGGACAACTGTGTTGATATTTTAGGTGCCAGCCAATCAGCGCTTGTTATTTGTACTATTTCATTTACAAATTGTTGTTGTGAATTCGAGTTGGACACTCGCTATTAAAACACAAAAAACTACACTACCATAAAGGCTCGCTAATATATAAACGTATATGTTATGTATGATGGCAAATATTTATTTATTTATTCGAAAAAAATCAATCCATAGGCTTCAAAGCCTGTATGGCCTTCTTAATTACAAAAAAAACAACAATATACATTTATTTTTGATTTTAATCACTAACGCCATGATTCAGTGAACTAAAATTGAAAATTTCCTATATCGACGGTCCAAACGACACATTAACGGGTGATAAGTTGAATAATAATTTTGATCCATTTCATACTCTGCAAAAATCTCGAAACTGCGGTAAAAATTAAAATAAAATAAAGCTAAAATTTTACACAATAGACCTTTTTTTCGAGCAGATCAGATATTACGGACATTGAGTTACGAGTATAAAGAATTTAACAATACTTATATAATTTTACCTGTATAATAATATATAAAATACACAATATACATTTTATTTATATGTGAATATACTATATATAGCGATATTTTATCGCCAAAATATAGGCAATTTTGTCAGCGCATTAGTTCTGAAGCTCAAATTACTATACCAGCTTCAATGTAAAGGAAAAAAACGACTAATATCTTCCATATTATTGCAAAATATTATCATAATATATTTATAAAACATAATATCAGTAGAGAAGGAAAATTTGTGTTTGTTTTTTTTTGTCATTTCATTCCACCTTATAAAAATTATTATAAAAATATTGAAATAGTGTTTAACACGCAATCATATTAGATTCTATTTTCTTTCGGTTATTTATGCATTATAAGTTATAACTTTGACAATAATATTATTTTTGTTATGTACTTATGTCCATGTAAATAATAGAAAATATTTATATATAATTAAGTTATATGCGATAATATTATATACATTTGATATTAAAATTGTATTTTTTATTTGATTTTAGCCGAGTCACCTTGCCATTAACTGTCGAAGAGGTAAGTAAATTGTGTCTATTAAAAATTTGTTGTAATATTATTTATGTATTGTAGTTTTTCTTAGAAAGGAAAGGGTAAAATGGTCCCTATGCTCCCTCGCTTTGGAGTAAAGGACACGATGATGATGATGATATGAAGAAATAATTTCTTTAATTATTATTACACCTCGAGTCCTCGACTGAATATCTTTATTGTCATTTAATTTAATTGGTTTCAACAAAATTATAAGAATAGTTTCAAATACATAAACGAAATATATAACGTGCTTCACACTAGTTTTCTTGTAGTCTGTAGTCTGAACGATAAAGATACATGGGAATAAAAGATTGTTTTTTATTTCGCTAATAATAATTATTTAAGAAGAATTGGTTATCGCATAGAGAAAAAAAACAATAGACTATGATTATATTTAATTAAATAACAAAATGTTCTAAATTTGAGTTGCAAACATATCTACAACAAAAATTTAAAAAATAATAAATAAATTTAATAATTTAAAATTTATTTTGTTTCATGGAATTTAGGACTTTATTAAAATGAATTAATTTTCACAATTTTTTTCGGTACCCAGTTTATTTTTTAAGCTTAAATAAATCAAGTCGAATTTTTTTTAATAAATATCGGATATTATTTTCTATATGGATATAATTGAAGAAATTCTCAAGGCCGATTTAGTTAGAGTTTAAACTAAACGTACACTATATAAGGATCAAATTTTACGGTGTCAGTTGAAACATTGGAACCGAACTTTAAGTTAAACGACATATATTAGTTTTGAATTAACAGGCTCTCGACGCATAAACTTGAATCAAAAACAAATATCTTATAAATCAGATCAACTTAATATTTATTAATATCAAATTATTAAGTATTGATATACAAGTGAAAAATCAAGCCATATTAATTGTTTTAGTTCAATTTATGATCAATAACTAAATGATTTTAAATTGATTCAATTATAGTAACATTATTTAACCATAGAATAATGTTATCTAATCTATATACTTAATATCTTTTGTTTTATTCAAAGTACATGTAAATTTACGTAAATAAAATATTATACATCGTTCAAATTGGAATATTTTAAAATTTGAAAATGTATTTTTTTTTATTTACACAATAAACGTTTAATTTTAATCAAACATTGCGGTTATTCAAGTATACAAGAACGTCATTATTATATAAACGAAATGTGTTTTTTTTTCAATTATCAATTATTGATGTTGCAATAATTTAGATAACACAACTCTTGATATCTGCTAGGTGGTACGATAATCATTACAATAGAATTTATTGGCAATATTATAATAACATTACGATCATTTTTGTTTGATTATTTGGTATAATTATTTATTATTAGTATATAAATCGGTATTGATATAAACTATACACAATTTAATAAATATAAAATTTAATTGTTGTAAGATTTACAAATTTTTGCTAATTTTATTATATATAAAGCTACGGTTTCAGGGGTTATCATGTAAAAAAGACAAGATGAACAAAGATACAAAAATGTAAATGAAAAAAAAATCGGTCCGAGAGCCCCCAGTATAACTAGGATGCTGCTTTTACTATATTTAACATTTGAAAACTGACACAAACCAAAATATTCTCTATTCGTTCACATTTTTGAACAAAAAATGTGAACTATTAGATATTTAAAACATCATAAAATAAACCCAAGGTGGAATCCCAGGGTATATAAAGAAACCTACTCTTACACCAATATTTACCACACTCCTCAAACCCTCTCATGATCATCCTAACATTCCCCCCTTTAAAAAGTTTATGTATCGTTCACTCTTAAGCCGTCAAGTCAGAAGTGAGCCAGAATTCTCTTAGCTCCACTACTTATATGCTCATATATTTCGGGCTAAATCCGTTTGTTTACCAGGAAAAAACTTTATCTTAGCAAAAAATCCCCTTTAATCTATTGACCCCAAATGCAATCCCATAGTATGGGACCACTAAAAACTCACCCCCACCAAATTTTGTCCAAATCCATCTACTGATATAAAACTTTCTTGTGTCTAATAATTTGCTGACAGGCGGGCGGACACTTTTCTGACTCAGGGCATCATAAAACGAATAAAAAAGGGTAACGGCAGTTTCACCATTTTGACCTAATTAAGGCTTGTACTATTTTCATACAAACTCCATATATATGGTTTTTTTAATGAATAGTAAAATCAAAAAAATGAATGAAACAAAACAACGTCTTTTTACTATAAAAAAAGTAAATTTTTTATAGCAACAATTTTGTTTTTGTTTCATTCATCTTTATACATTTTTGTATCTTTTTTCACCATAATCTTGTACTTTTTTAACCCATAGAGTGCTGTATACTTTCGGGAAACACTAATAACGATGTGAGGAAAACCCACGTATAAATTAAAAAAAATTACAAACGGTTTTTTACAAATTTACTAAGAAAAAATACTTTCTGGAGTCCCTAGAGGATCCACGAAAATTTTTAAATTAAAAAAAAAATCTTTTTACAGCAACAATTTTTTGATTGGTTTGATTCATATTTATAAATTTTTGTATCTTTGTTCACTGTCATCTTGTATTAAAAAAAAAGTCAAGATTACGATTACATGGAACTCTAGCTTTATTACAGCAATCATAAAATATATTTAAAAAAATTACTACTATATTTTTTCAGTACCAAGTTGCACAGCTTTATTCAGTTGCCGAAGCGTCGAAAAATGAAACGGGTGGTGGCGAGGGAATAGAAGTATTAAAAAATGAACCATTCGATAATCATCCGCTGCTGGGAGGCAAATACAGTTCCGGACAGTATACTTACAAAATCTACCATTTGGCATCAAAAGTACCGGCGTTCATTCGGCTTCTGGCACCAAAAGGTTCATTAGAAATACATGAAGAGGCATGGAATGCCTATCCATATTGCCGGACAGTTATAACTGTATGTGTTTGACTTCATTTTCTAAATAATATATTGATTTATTTTTTAAGAACAATTTTCTCGTTAACACAGCTAATTTAGACTTGAGTTTTTCTATTCATAATTTTTGTTTCTATTATATTTTAATAGAAATGGCAAAAATTTATTAATTTAAGATCTTGTTGATTTAATAAAATTTAATTGGTAAAAGCAAATAATAAGACCTTTTGTAAAAATAATTATTCAAAATTCCAATAAAAATAATTTCTAATAATTTAATTTTCTAAAAAATATTTCCTCTCTTATTAAGCAACACTCGGCAACATTTTTTAAAGTCTTCTTATATACCAAAAATATTGTAAATACTTTAGCACTCATGAAAACATTAGTAGAAATGTAATGGTTGGTGTTGCCACAGAGAACACTAACTATTAACTTGTTAGTTTTGGCTGTGGTGTTGCTTAATAAGGACAATTATTCTTACAAGAAAATTTGTAAGAATTAATTTGCAATTTTCAAAGTAATATTGAGTAAATTTAACAAAAGCTTTGTTTTAATTTTTTTTTTGAAAAAAAAAGAGATATATATTTAAGGACTTCGGTCCTTGTTAATACACAATTCGAATAAATAAATATTCTGGATCGACTCAAAATTCTTTATATGATTAAAAATGACGATTTTTTTAAATAAAAAATAAAATAAAAAATTAAACTGTACAAAAACATTAATAGAAAAAAAAATAATTTTACAAAAATTTTATTAAATCAACATTTACAAAGAAAAAAAAACATAAAAACCAATAAACCAATTATCATTGCTTAGAATCCGAAATTTATGAAAAACAACTTTATTGTTATCATCGAATCTTTTCACATACCAAACGATAATGGAAATCAAGATAATGTAAGTTTATTACAACAAATTGTCTAATTAACGTTTTTTTCTCTCTCTCTTTTACATGCTTGTATATGGTCACATATAATGTATATAATTATAAATGTTTAAAAATATTATCATTCAACAATTAAAAAAATTAAAAATCATTCATTCGTTGGTGTGGTATAATAATAAATAATATTTAAAAAAATAAATTGGTTGTGGTTGGATGATGTGGATAATAATCGTAAATAACAATATTTTATCTAACATAATGAAATACAAAAAAAATGTTCATACAATAATATAAAGAACCCCGGATATATGAAAGAGAACTTTGTGATTTGTATTGAATCATTGCACGTTGGTGATACTGGTCTACAACAAAATGTAAGTCAATTTGACAAGAACAATTATAGAGATTGCATTAGTTTTGTTAGAAATCAATCGAATATGCATTCAATTTTCTAGTTTTTTTTTTATTCCAAATTCCAATATTAAAATTTTGAATACTGAACCTAAATGCATGTAAATTTATATAATTTTTTTTTTTTAGATAATTTATTTACAACCGTATCTATTTTTGTGCCATTCTTCAAGTAATTATATAATTCTGTCACGTTAATATTATTTGGATATTTTGAGATTTTACATGATTACATTACACAGCTCAAAAAAAAAAATTATTTTATGATTTTTCTATTCATTATTATGCCTTAAAACAGGGAACCTCTGGGTCTTTGTATTGTTGGGTAAATTATTTTATGATTGACTAATATTTTGGTGACGTATTCGGGTTTATTATTAACCGCGGGTATTATGCGTTTGGGTTTGTATGATTTAATTTAAAACATATTCCTTTAAAAGTTTGATTTTTTCGTAGTTAAGGCTCAGTTAGACACGACTTTTTCATGAAAAGTCAAGATGAAGAAAAAATATGATACACAAATGTGTACACACGAATGAAAGAAAACAAATACTTTTTACTATAAAAAATATAATCTTTTTTATAGCAACAATTTTGTGGCTTTGTTTCATTCGTGTTTATACATTTTTGTATTTTTGCTCACATTTATCTTGACTTTCAAAAAAAGACAAGATTACATGTAACTGGAACTTTATCGATACAACTATTGAAATTTCATACTGTCTTATCAAAGACGAAATTCGTGTTGAGTGGTGTTATGTAACAATATTAATATGAATCATGTATATATTAGTATTAATAATTATTATTATTATAAAACCTCCTTGACATACACAAATATTTATTTATTTATAAAATTGTTTTTTTTATTTTATGATTTTCTTGATAATTTGCAGGCTCTCTACAAATTTGTATGTTTTATTATTTTAGTAATGTTTTGTTATCAAGGAAATCATAAAAAAACGAGGACAAATAATCATCAAATTCAAAAACCACTAATCAATTTCATTTAAAATTGTAAGGTTGTGCTTATATTTTTTAATACTACTATATATCTTTGTACACGCTTTGGTTTTTTTAATCCTTTTTTTAAATTTAGTTTCCAATAATTTTTCAAATACTAACCGCACTTTGTTTATATTAAATAACCAGATTATTTTTTAAAGCATGTAAATACATATTGACCTATCGTTCATTAATTGCAACAAAGGTATATCTAAAAAAAATCAAGAAAAACGCAATTACATTCCCACCAGACATTCGGATATTCTATTTTATTTAATGCGAAAATTTAATAAATAAAGGGAAATTGTTCAAATGGAAAATCGGACCGAGAGCAGCCAGCAAAACTGGGTTGCTGCTTTTACTACACTTTATGTTTGATGTCAATCGTCTAAACATCTCTATTAACTAACTCATATCTTGTAAAAAAGTTTCATCCACTAAAAATATACTACTCCAAATTTGTTTAAATCCATCCATTTTAAAGTTAAATTATAAAATTTTAGGATAATCCTAATTCTGAAGTGGATCACCCCAATTGCATACACAAAATTCAGGTCTAATGAATTTCGATAACGAACCAATTTTAAAAATTTCATCAAAATCGGTAGAGGTTGAGACATATTTATCCACTGGTGGTCAATATACCCAGTACAATATGCAAAATATTAGCATCCCCCTAATTCTGAAGTTGGTCATCCTAACGGCATACAAAAAAATACGGCTCTTGTGAATTTCGATAAAAACAAATTCTGAAAATTTCATCAAAATCAGAAGGGGTTTAGATATATTTATCCACTGGTGTTAAATATATATCTAGTACAATATGCAAAATATTAGGATCCCCCTAATTCTGAAGTTGGTCATCCTAACGGCATACAAAAAAAATACGGGTCTAATGAATTTCGATAAAGGACAAATTCTGAAAATTTCATCAAAATCAGGGGGGTTGGGACATATTTGTATTGTATTGTAATTGTAAATATGCCTAGAACAAAATTAAGAACCATCGTAATTCTGAAGTGGACCATCCTATTGGTTTAAAAATAAATACGGGTCTAATGAATTTTGATAACCAAAAAATTCTAAAAATGTCATTACAAACGGAGAAGTGGAGACGGATCCACCCGCCACTGGCGAATAACTTTATTTATATGGTCAACCATTTTAACCAAAAAATCGTACAGGAGCCCCCCTCCCCTTTGACCTATAGATCCCAAATGCAATACCAAGCAATGGGACCACTAAAAACTCACCCTGACTAAATTTTGGCCAAATCCGTCGACTAGTTCAGCTCATTTTTGTGTCTAGAAAATTTGCGGACAGACAGACGGAAACTTTTTATTTTCTAGTTTTTCTGAATCAGGGCATCATAAAATGAGAAAAAATACATGGTTCCGGCGATTTGACCATTTTGACCTAAATTAAGGCTTGTACTATTTACATACATTATCCATACATCATATGGATTTTTTGTATGTATAGTAAAAGCAAAAAATTAAATTTTATTCTTTTTTTTATGGATAGCAAGGCAACAGGCAACGATCTGCTGCTCGTATCCATAGAATATCCTGTCTTGTGGTGATTTTTTGAGTTAGTGTCATTGTATATAACTAGCGCACGAAAACGACACTAATGCTGCGTGGTGGAGAGAATAAAAAGCTTTACATATGATTAAAGCATTAACATATAACTCAAAATTTACTAGATATGCCGATGTTGCGTTTAAATAATTTTATATTATTAATTGCCTTTTTAAATTATTTTATCCAGAAACTAAATGTTAATGAAAATGACCGGATATTATAATTAATTTTAATTAACAAACACAAATTATTTATTCAAATAATTATTTACAATTTAAAATTATAAATAATCAGGTCCATGAATTACCGCCAGAGAAACTTAAAACCCGGGAAGTCATTCATATTGATATAGCAAATGATCCCATTGCAAGTGCTGATTATAAACCGACAGAAGATCCAACAAAGTTAGTATTGGAAATTAAGAAAAAGAAGAAGATATTTTTAATTAAATCTCTTTGCTTTTTGCAGATTCAAGTCAGAGAAAACTGGACGAGGACCATTGGTAGGTACGGATTGGAAGAATAACGTTAATCCTGTGATGACATGCTATAAATTAGTAACATGTGAATTTAAATGGTTCGGCCTACAAACTAGAATAGAAAGCTTCATTCAAAAATCAGAACGACGGCTGTTTACAACATTTCATCGGTAAATATAATTTTCATATAAACCCATAGAACATTACCAGGCTTTCCACTCCTTCTAACTCTCCTAAATTGTCCAAAAAAATCCAAATTCACTTTTTTATTTAAATTAATGAATTGTCTAAAATCCAAAATTTTCTTTTAAAAAAACAGATTTTGTTGGAAAAAATGAACGAATTAAACTGATTTCTATAGCAATCGCAGTCTTTTTACATTCCCTAACAAATTCCTGAGATTCTAAAATAGTCAGAAAACAGACCAAAAAAAAGTGTGGACTATACATGGGGATTTTTTTCAAAATTTAAAATCA
>JANSTW010042150.1:0-14261 GCA_027564275.1 Diadocidia ferruginosa
AAAAATAAAACACCACACAGCCATCATTGTCAAAACTATAATTTTGAGTTATTTCAAATTATCTGTTGTGGTTACAGATGAAGAGGTATTTCAAATTATCTGTTGTGGTTACAGTAGAAGAGGAACCATTTACCACAATTACTGTAAAAAAAAAAATTTCGGTAACCTGTACCATATTTGCAGTAAAGTTTACTATTATGAATATGCTTTCAATTCAATCAATCTTATGTAGACTCGTATAAATTAATAAGATGACGTTACCAGAACAGATTGTATGTATTATGTACAGTGTTTTTGGTTAATTTTTATTTATATTGGTCAACTACATCAGTTTCTCAGTATATGAGAAGCCATACTGATGATGGGACGTATAGATCCCGAAACGAGTTTTAAGTGCTGAATTTACTCCATTAATTATTTATTTTATTAAAAAAAAAACAAGATTTTTGATTGTTTTAGTATATTTAAACATGTTTTGCCTTACATTCTTTTTTAAAAATAAAAAAAGTTTTAGCTGTGATCACATAATTTTTCAAAATTAATAAGTTACAGCTTATAGTAGTTGTGTTACCCTATAATATAACACAATATATAAAAAGCTTATATGCAATTAAAACATTTATTATGTTAGAGAGAAATCAAATAAATGTTGTTTTTTTTATTAGAGTGAATGACTTGCCAAAACACTGGACAAGAGTAAAATTTTCGGAAATGTACCAATAAGAAAAATAAAAATCAACTTACCACGTGTCCCTGTAGTTCAGCCTCACGATGTGTTCGATGTATTCCTAATTGATCCTGTGATGGCCGCAGACCGGCCAGTTGATTATAATGATGTAATGGTGCATGGTGTAAGGAGGATAATGGTTGTCCGTATGGATCACCACCTAAGTACTCTAAGGGTCCGTGATTCTGTTGTTGTGGCGGGCTTTGTGCGGCATGATGAAATGGTGGTGGAAAGTATGGCGGTTGAAAGTCTGATTGTAAAGTTTGATGATGCATCGATGGTGTTGGTCCATGTCCGCCGCCATGTCCGCCACCACCATGGCCCGTCGGACCACCACGATTATTGTGGCCTGTATGTGCTGTGTAGGCTGGACTACCACTCGATAGACCTATGCCACTATGACTTGTTAATCGCTCCTGTAAATGAATGAGAAAAGACAAATTTATATATTTTGTTTAAAGAAATTGCGCGCATTGATATCATCTATTTTATAATTAATCAAATCAAAGAACCAAACCCATAAATATTTTTATTACATATCAATTCTTGTATAAGTTTTATAATCGCATGCTGTGCGTTTTGAATAAATAGCTTTTAAATTCAATGAATGAAATTCAACTTAATATATTGTAAGAGAGAAAATTGTTAATATTAATCAAATTATCTTTTAAAATCTAAACAAGTTAAAAGAAGTAAATTATTTCAAATCTATAAAAAAACACAACAGCAATGTAATAAACATATTGAAAGCGTTTAATTATACAAATAGCAATTTAACAATATTTTACCTGAGCCTCTATAACTAAGGACATATCCACATAGGCTAATGCCATTTTAATTGCTTTGCGCGAGCGGATAACACACTAAATTTTATTTATATGTTATGTACTGACTTTTCAGGTCTTTAATTAGTCATACTTTAATTTCATATTTTTAAATAGTTTTTTTTGCCAAGTTATTTCTTCTATCTATTTACATATACATAAAGCAAAAGATTTTAATTTCACATATCATAAAAGTTTGTAATTTTTTTCTTTATATTTGATTTAAATTATTTTAGAAAGGTTTCTAAAAATGATTTTATATTACGCGGCTGTTGTTAATAATATTCAAAGTAAAATTTTGTATTTTTGTGACATCTCAAATAGAGTATCGTATTTTTTTTCTTGTTACAATAATATGTAATTGAATGTTGTATAATTTGTTTTTTAAATTAAAATTTGATTAATTTGATTTTAACCTATCGCCAGCCATACACATAACGTATATATCTAATTATTCACTTGTTGAAATACATATTTAAAAATAAATAGATCGATTTTTAGTATATAGTTTTTTTTAGAGAGATTGAATCAATTTTTTATGGTTGATTTTTTTTGCGATACATAAAAAAACAGGATTTTTTGCGAAATCATTGCTTTGAATAAAGTTTTATGTTACAATTTTTCTCAAGTAGTTCATGCTGAATGGACATTTTTTAAAAAAATGTTTTATATTTCTTGAATATAAAGAAGTATTTGAATAATTAAAAATATAATTAGAATTAGAAATTGTAAGACAAATCAAAAATTTGTCAAAAGATAAATCACTAAAATCTTGTAATTACAATTATTCAAAGAAATCTTCGAAGATTAGTTTTTTCGCATTTTCCTTGATTTTATCAGAAGGTAATTTTTTAGATATTTTTTTAGATTTCACAGAGTATGGTAAAAATCATAATTTGATGATTTTGGTTATGTAAATTTAATCATTTTAATATACATTTAATACATGCAATTTAAAGGACTTTTGTGATAAAACATAGAGAGTAAAAATAAAATTTAATTTAAAAATTGTTTTAAAATTTCCATCAGAACTGCACTATTCCGAAAACCCAAAAAGGCGAAAAGTCACATTTATCCCACAAAAATAATTGTATTCTACAAATGACCCTTTTATAATCAACCCTCAAAATTTGATTCTTCAGATAAATACATCAACTCTTTTAAAAATTATTTTTACCGCACAAAAGTAATTTTTTTTACCATGAAAGTATTTTTTTTCCCAAAATAGTATACTATTGTGATAAAAAATAGAAAGCAAAAAAAAAAAATAATAACTGAAGATGGTATGTAAATGTTCCTATCAGAGCTACAATATTTCGAAAATCCCAAAAGTCATATTTATTTCACGAAAGTCACTTTTATCCCAGGAAACTTAGACAAATAAGTAATTTTTTTCTCACGAATAAGATTTTTTCCCCAAAAAGTCACTTGTCCCGCAAAAATCACCATATGTCTATACCCAAATATCCCGATTAAAGTATCTAATCTTTTAATAAGGCACTTTTATCTCAAAAAATAATTTTCTACTTACGAAAGTCACGTTTATCTGCAAAAAAGTAATCCTTACCCCAAAATTTATATAAATATATGAAAAAAGTTGATGAACATTTTGAGCGTTATTTTTTGGATAATTCCAAAAGATAACCCCCAAAATGTACATCAACTCTTCTAAAAGTTATCTTATAAGTAACTTTTATTTCACAAAAGTGATTTTTTTTCATTAAAAATCACTTTATCTTATAAAACGTCACCCCTTATACCTCTATATAAAAATAAACTCTTATTTATCCCACAAAAGTCACCTTTATACTACAAAAGTGACTTTTTTCGTACAAAAAGAACTACAAATATACAATTTAGGAACAGGCTAATCGATCAACGAAAAGTGAATACTTTTGCAATATTATGTGGCTCCAGCTATTCGCCGAAGCCTGTGGTTCCAGCATACGCAAGAACCTTCAAAAAATTGATGTTTTTTTACTCATACCGACAAAGACCGGCAAAAAAAGGACTACAAAAGTCACTTTTAGACTACAAAAGGCACATTTATTCCACAAAAATACCTTTTATCCCACAAAAGCCACTTCTATTAAACAAAATCACTGTTTTATTAGAAAAACTTTTACACTAAAAAAGTCACTTTTATCCCAAAAAAGTCACCTTTATCCTATATAGAAAAGTAACATTTATTTGTCGCAAAAGTTACTTTTATTCTACATAAAGTATAACCAGTTAGTCTTACTTATACCCAAAAATTTGCTTTTCCTGAAAAATTCACTCTTTTAAAAGTCACTGTTATCCCACAAGAAGTCGTTCTCCTTATCCTTTAACCCACAAATGTAACAATTATCCCACAAAAGTCACCTTTATCCCAGAAAATTAACTTTTATTTGTCGCAAAAGTTACTTTTAGTCCACATAAAGTATAACCAGTTAGTCTTACTAATACCCAAAAATTTGCTCCTCCTGAAATAGCCACTCTTTTAAAAGTCATTTTTACACTACAAGTCGAACCCCTTACATAAATTTATCCACCGAAATGTACTCTTTGCCCCCCCCCCCCATATGCATTCCCTCATGCAGAAATGTTTCCTCATTTTCTTTCGGCAAATGTACGTATAGCGAATATACTTCAAATAACCCCCACTTTTTTTTCCTATAAAGGGTCATCTCCCGACAAAACAAATTATACTACGTAACTACTAGTAACCTTCCCAAAAAAAATATATGGTGGCATTTGACGGACACGCCCCTTCTTCGAAAGGGGAGAAGCTTTAAGTTTGATAGAAAATGCTTGTTTTTAAAAAAAATACAAACAGGGGTGCAATATGATTAGTATCATATAAAAGGTATTTTTAATATCTACTTTTTAAAAAAATTGAAGCGATACAACGCCCTTAAGCGAAGGGGTGGGGCAAAAAGCCTTTGAAAAAAAAAAGAAAATCATTACGTAGAAGTGGGGGAGGGAAAATGGGGCATGTTTGGTATCAAATGAAAAGTAATTGAAATATCTACAAGATAAAAAAATTAATAACGAAATTCGGTGATTTAAAATTTTATTGCCATAATTGAATTAATTATTTATATGAGTATATTTAACAAAAATTAGTGAAACAAAACAAAAAACAACAAGTTATTCAATGCGAATAAATCGCGTCTAACGATATCATAAATATATATGTTCTGCGATTATGATTCGGCTTAAGCATAAAATTATACAAAAAAAAAACGAAATTAAACGTCACGCCATCTATATAATGTCTCTATAATTATTTCAATCAAAATCTATAAATTTTAAATATTATACCGCAACAACAAACTTTATTTATTTAATTTATTTGAATTCATAAGATAATGAGGAGCAGCGGCACTCAAAAAACTCAAATTTATTTATAAAACATTTTGAAAAACTTAAAAAATCAACTTGAAAATTATATCAAATGTGGTCGAAGAGTTGATTTTTAAATGTTATATTTTATTGCGTGCAGTTAAAGTTACAAATATATAAATTATAATATTCTGTTGTTGTCTGAAATGACAAATTATCACGCAGATCAATTTTCGTTATATTATTTTTACATACATTTTACGTTACGTTTGATTCATGGAAGTGATTATGTTTCTTTTGATGAGCTTTTTGTGGGTAAATTATAACAATTTTTTTTTCGGAGATTAGTTTATTGTTAAGTTACACATAATATACAGGAACTTCTAAAAAAAAAAATTAGATTTTATATATGCTGACATTTGTTGATCTCTGCGATGATTTAAGTTTTATTGTTGAATTAATTCGTTGTAAAAAGTGTTTGAATAGATATTTGATTTTATTTAATTTTGTAATTTTTTTATATGCCATATTTTTTACACACAGTGGAAAAATCGGTAAATTTAATGATTTTTATAGTTAAGTACAAAAAAAAATTACAACCAAACTTCAACATATCAACTGCCTTCAGGCTTGCGTCAAATATTAAATTTTGATCGAATCAAATCAGAGATTGAAACGAAAATCGAATCTAAAACCGATAAATTTTGATCGGATCAAAATCTGATTTTATCAAAAACATTTTTTTTTGATCAAAATATGATCGAATCAAAACATGACCGAATCGGAAATTTTTTTTTCGATCGAATCTAGATTTTGATTTGATCAATTTTGATTCGATCAAATCAACTATTTTTATTGATCAAATCAAAATTTTAACGATCAAATCGATTGATTTAGGTTCGTTTCTGTACCAGAGTTGAGTTATGCATAACTTCAAATACCTTAAAATTGTGGCACAAGTCAGAGAAAATCATTAGCAAAGTGACCTTGTACGGTACACAAATGTCCAAGGTCTGGCAAATCGATTTTGATATGAGAATTTATTAAAAAAAAAACATATACGCTTCTTGATATTGATATGAGAATTTATTAAAAAAACATATACGCTTCTTACAAAGCATAGGGCGTACAACTTAGAAATTATATGCAGCAAAGCATTATAACTTTTCATAAAACTAACTTAGTTAAAAAAATTCAAAAAATTACTTAAAGAAAAAGTGAATGAATATATACTAACTACAAAATCATGGTGTGTCATCCATCCGCTATCCTTTATTTGCACCATTTTTTATTTATGGATAATTGTTAAGTTCATTTAAATTAGGGAAGGTATTTAAATATTTAAAATTACTTTTTAACTAGATATAGTTAAGACGTCACAAACACACAATTTATTGTTAGTTGGAGAGTAATTGTCAGTAAATTACATTTTTTTGAATATAGTTGTAAATTAAAAACAAATACCTAATTATATGCGTCATTCATATGTTTTCTCAATAATACTATAAAAATTAGTATTTTTTATCCATATAAAAAAAAACATTTATAAAATATTTCAATATTAACTTTATATAAATGTTAAATCGCAATATTTTAGTATATTATTAAAATTACACTTTTTTCTAAATGGTGCGTCACAATTTTGCTATTTTTTTAATTGTATTTAAATAATTTACAACATTTTTATAAATTTCACTCGATTTTCTTCAAACCTAGCTACTTATAAATTAACTAAATAAAAAATTATTAGAATTAAAATAGATATATAGTATGTGTGCGTCACAGGCGTCACAATGAAAAAAAAAACTATTATGCAGGAAATTAATTTTGAATAAAAAATAAATTATCATTTAGAAAAAAATTATACAGATATAAAGCTGTAAATTACACAATATTATTGTGCTTTCATATAAAATTGACACATTTTAGTATAGTGCGTCACATCACAATATGAGGGCAACATTTTATTTCAATCATGTCAAGTTAACATTTTTATAATTTGATTTTGATTCTAATACTTTGGGTGAAAGAAAGTATTGGAATAAAGCACGTCATATCCATTGTGGTATATATGCGTCACATGCGTCACAATGGTAAAGGTATTATTTTTAATAGTATCTATTGATCTATAATAAAAAATAATATATTTTAAAATGGGTTTGTTATCATAGATTTAATCTGTTAAATTATACAGCTAATGTTATTGTGCTTTCATAAAAAATTGACACATTTTACTATAGTGCGTCACAAAATCAGAGCAAAATGTTATTTCATTCATGCCAAGTTAATATTTTTATAATTTGATTTTGATTCTATTACTCCGAGTAAAAAAAGTATATTGGAACAATACACATATCCATATATGTGCGTCACATGCGTCACAATGATAAAGTTATTATTTTGAGTAGTATTTATTAATCTAAAAAAATAATATAAATTATTTGATAATTTTTAATTAGGTTTTTGTATCGTAGACCCAATCTGGTTAATTATAGTGAGTAAGTCAGTGCGTCACAAAATATAATTACATTCAAATATTTAATTTTTTTATGGAAAATTGTATGGAAAAAGTTATGTTAATCTCTATTACATATATTTTTTTTACAATTTTCATCATTAAAAATGGACTATTTTGTTAAATTTAAATAAAATTATTTAAAAGATTTTTTCAATTTTTTTTTTATTTCAATTACATTTTTATAAACATTTATTGTAATTATCAAATTACACACAGATTAATTTAAAAAAAAATTTTTTTGCCTCAATTGTAAACTTATTATTTTTTTAAATTTATTTTAATAATTATATACGTTATAAAAGTAACAATTGTATTTACACACAATAAATTTTAAATATAATTGATGCGTTTAAAATAGTATAAATCTTTTTCTTAATTCACTTTAATAATCCGTAGTATTATTTTCTTCGTATTTTCAGAAATATATATAATTATTTTAGATAATTATATTTAAACCATATTATAAACGTTACAATTATTTAAAAAAAAACGAAAATAATATCATTCATAAAAAATATTTTTCGCACGCGCTTTTTGCTTTACAATTTACGCGCGTATACAGTAAATTATAATATTCGCGCTTGATACACTTTTCATTACAAGTATCTCGACTAAACTAAACCGAATACACAGTAGCCAAATCGCAGCACCACCCAGCTAAAAATGTTTTTGATCAAATTTGTGGATGTAAAATAGAAAAAGAAGCAGAAAGCTAAATAAATGTTATGCCGCGCCGCATATAACATACATTTCGGTTAAGGGGCTTTTAGAGAAGCGAACGTATAGCAGCATAAGAATAACATACAAAATCTGTGTTAAATCGCTCTGGCGATGGCAGACCTACAACTTAGTTTTACTACGAAAGTGTTCACCATTCACATCTCATCATCATTTTCGTCATTCGCATCATTGTCGTCATCGTCATTATCAATGAAAATTTTCATTGAATGAGAATATAAAATTATTTACCAACAACAATATTGACAGCATTTATAATAATTTGTATTTATGTAAATAAAAATTACCAAGCGTTGTGAACCTTAAATTATGCTTAATTTTCGTATATTATTATGTACTAAGCAATTTTAGCTTGATAAGACACTCGGTATATAGTTTGAAAAGTCAAGACAAGACCAAGAAGCATTTTGATCAGTCAAATCTTTAAAACTAAGACAACAAATTTTAAGACCAAATAGAAAAATAGTCCCGAGAACCCTTAATACGGCTGGATGCTGCTACCATTTTGGAAACGTCAGTTAGATTTTCAAAAATTATAATATTTTAAATAACCCCCCAATTTTATTTTAATAAAACTAATAAATTTAGTTTTAGAGGGCCATTTTGAAACCGCCATTTTTTATTTCTCTAATTTTGATACTTTGATTCAAAGTCATCTCTCTCAAAAACTTCGCTGTATGCCCAATTAATTTAAAAATTATATTGCATTTTTCGTTGGGCAACATTTTATTTTATATATTTAAAAAAACCGTATTTATAGATTCTACGCCATTATAATGTCTACATCTGGTAAAAGAAAAATTAATTAATTGGTTTCTAACTAATTTTCTATATAAAATGTAATTTTTTACTCCTTTTGATGCATTTGATTTTTCAATATTTGAAGAATTTATACTTTAGCGCCATTCCGACGGGGGACCCTATACCAGAAAACCACTGTAACTCTAGGCGCTCTCCCTCCGTTTGCACAAAATTTCAGAATATTTGATATTTTGGGGGGTTTAAGAGGAGGGTAAGGGGTGTACGGTATCAAACAAAAGGTATAACAAATACATATCATTTAAAAAAAAGTTGGGGCTAATCCAACACTCCGTGTAGGTCGGGGAGGGGCCTAATTTTGCATATATTTGTTCGTAGGAGGAACCCTCTGCTTTGTGTTAATTTTCTTAGCACCTCCTGCTAGAAGTCGCGAAAGCCTTAAGGAAAAAAATATAAAAATACGGTTCCTGTACCTTTTATATTATCAGGGGGATGCTTCCCCCCGAACCCTCTGCTTTGTATTAATTTTCCTAACGGAGAGCTACTGCCTCCCGCACTCTCTGCTAGGAGTCGGGATAGGTCCCCTTCCTAGCGAAAAAAACAATAATTAATATACTCGGGGCCGAGAAAAAAAATTATTGGCTTGGGGCTCTTAGCGCTAAAGTGTAGTTTACCCGAATATTTAAACCCCTCTGCCTCCGAAGGCGGCCGAGCGCCACAAACTTTCCAAACAAACATTGTTTAAGGAAAACTCCTCTACGCCTGTACAAAGTTTGGGGAATATTTAAGACGGGGGTGGGAGATTCTTGTCGAAATTTCATAAATTTTTATCAAAATCTGATGAAAAACGAGGATCAGATTTCAAACGCTTACAAAACTAATTATTCTGAATTTATTTAGTTAAGACCGTGAGTTTTAACAAATTTAAAATTTAGGAACAGACTAATGGGTTTAGTGCGAGCTGCTGACAACACTCCACCTTTGATATAGTCAAAGGTATAGTGGTCAATGAAAACCATGGTATCAGATATTGAAAGGGTAAAATGGTCCCAATGCTCTGTCGCTTTGGAGTAAAGGACACGATGATGATGAATTGGTCTTACGCTAGATTCTTCAAAAATATGATGTTTTTTACTTACGTATACCGACAAGAATTGCACTATTTCTAGGCTAACACCATTTTTAGATAAATGCCTATTTGGCACTATTTGGAGTGTGTTATACAACTCCACTGCCGAAGAGTTAGTCTAGAAATAGTGCAATTCTTTTCTGAAGGCTCTGGCGTATGCTAGAGCCACAAGCTCAGGCGAATAGCTGGAGCAAAAAAATGTTGCAAAAATATTCACTTTTCGTTAATTGATTAGCCTGTTTCTAAATTTTAAATATAGTTTACAATTATTATAAGCAGTATGATATTCTGATGTGAGCAGTTCAAGTGCGACCGTCTAGACTTGGTATTGCGTATCTATAGACAAGTCATAAACCTATACATTATACAGATTATGCAATATAATCAGTGGCGGCTCGTGATACTTGAAAAGCTTGGGGCCCAAAATATTAAAAAAATATATATCAAGCTATGTTTGTTAATGTTACAATTATATCAATAATGAACGAAGGAATTTTCAATTTCTTTCTATCTATAGTTTTAGATAAAACGGCTAAAGCATTTAGTCGTTCTTGGTCCATTCTATTGCGCAAAAATGTTTTATTCGTTTTAACATAATAAAAACCCCTTTTAGACTCTAAACGGATGCAATATGCATCACTAAAAATATATCCAGCAATTTCTTACATTGCGTTTTAAAAATTGTCAACATACAACTTTGCTGATATACCGGTATCGTTGAAGTTTTTGAAATATTGACTTTAATATAAAAAATAAATAAATTCCTGACTTTTTTAATAAATTGTCTAATTCAGGGGCTTTACGAATAGATCATTAAAATTGCTATTGATAATAATTTTATCAAAAACTTGGGTTAAATTTACCTTGATATCATATACAGTTCGAACCGTATGAGAATGAAAATTCCATCCTATTAAATTTGAAGGAAGAAAACATTTGTAAGGTGTTATATCATAGGAATAAAAATTGAAGTGCTCAGTGTAAAGCATTACAAAGGTATTTTTCTCTCAAAAATACATTCATAGGACCGATCGCAACTGGACCTCATTCTCAGCAAATAAAAAAAACACTAATACTAGCCCACAATTTTTATAAAGAAAAAACTGATATAAAATACGATCAAGCTGGCTCGTTTTTGTACTAAATATATGTAACTCTAATTAAGTATAATCTAGTACAGCTTTATTTTATTATTTGATAATTTTGAATTGAGTCTATATAAATTAAGTAGACTTTTTTTAGCAAAGTTTAAATATCATCATTGGCTTTATATATAAAACCAATGATATCATTTGATTATTTTATTTTCGAATATTAACTTATTTAGTATTGATGTAGGCGTTACCTAAGTTTATATAATAACTGTTGATTTTGAGTATTTAGAATTTTTCTTTTAAATCATTTAAAGCAAATATTTAATAAATTAAATAATAATTTACTTATAAAATATATTAACTATTTCTTAGTTTAAACAAGTAATGTAAGGCCCAATCGGACCCATAGGTAGAGTATCCGCTGGATATCACCGTCTTCTCTCAAGTGCCTCATATATATCAGAAACTTAACTTGAGATTAACCGATTTTCTTGTTGAGTTAAATGTCCCGCAAATTGTCAATGATCATATGTACTCAAGGCTCATGTATCAACAATATAAATATATTTCTTAATTATACATAGTCATGTAAACTCGCACATACAATTATTATAATCGAGTTAAATCAAAACAATATAATAAATAATATCTATTAATAATAATTATTATTATACAGCATATTATTATCACCCACCCAGTTAAATTGGACCATACTGTACAAAATGTTCCTATGGAAAACTTATTATCTTACCGAGAGGCACACACCAGGCAGGTACCAGCTACGTAACGTATACGAACATAATCATTTCTTCATTTATATACAATATTACTATGTGCGCTGCGTTGAAATCTCTGGTTTTCGCAATTGACCATAAATTATATGAAATAGATAAAAGAGATTTATGAGTGCGCTATGTGGTTATGTAATTATACAATGAACAGGCTGGTTAGATAATTCTATATAATATTTTATAAATGAACATTGTACAACATTAATATATTACATAGAATATATGTACTTTACTATATACCTAATATAATAAAACGAGTCGAGTTGAATACCTATTATATAATTATATTTGTAATGCTTGATGAGCAGTGGCGTATTGAAACTCTAAAGTAATGGGGGTAAATCAGTTTTTCAAAAAAAAAAAAAAATTCTTAAACATTTTTTTATTATCAGTCCCACAGACAGTCAATCCCACAGTCAGCCAGTCCTACAATTAGTAAGTTCAACAGTAAGTCAATCCCACAGTCAGGCAGTCCCACACTCCAACAGTCAGTAAGTCCCAAAGACAGTCAGTCCTACAGTCAGTCATTTACATTGCAATAACTTGCTATTCAAATTGTTTGCTTTTATATCTACTGAAGTACCGCAAGGTTCTGTTCTGAACGCATCATTACTGTTTCTTTTATTTAGGATTAAGGTTTAATAAATTCAAAAACAGATAGGTGTATGAAATTTCCTATTCATTTTTTATAATTAAAACATCCTTGACTCTTAACTAAAACTTAGAGAAAAATCTTGAATTTTCAAAAATATTCATTTAATTAGCATAGGAACTTAAGAGGCATCACAACATTTTGCACTCAACGCCGAACTATCGCACTTCTCCATTAGAAACTTTACCGAATTCTCTATACAAGACAAAATAACTATCAAGGATTCACGAAATATTGTACGCAGTCATTTTATATACAATATACTCTACACCAGTCTCGTATATACGTATATAGATGGGGAATGAGGAAGAAATGCGGATTTTTTTCCTAGTGTATATTTTTGAAGTCCGCATTTTGTGGAATTTTCGGTATGTTTAACACTGCATGAACCTTGTGTTTTCCGACTGTTGAAAATGTCTTGTTATCTTGCAATTATAAATGCACGGCTACAAAAATAAATTTACTGTTCTTTAATTAGATCGAAAAATAATAATAACTGGAGTTAGAAAATCATAGTTTATTAAAGATACGATTTTTCATGTTCTGGTTCTCAAGATTTATGCTTTTCTTTAAAACAATCAGTTTCCCGTGTATCTGCATTTATTGTTGCAAAAAATACCTTCCTCTATTTCAGACTAAAATAATTTTAAATTTGTGTCGAAAAGTTTGTCCTAAGCTGAAAAATATTTTTATTTGTATATAAATTTGTCAAAAAATAGGAGAATCGAGACTGCTTTGCCGTCTTCAACTGCTCTGCCATCTTCAACTGCTCTGCCATCTTTAACTGCTCTGCCGTCTTCAACTTCTCTGCCGACTTCAACTGCTCTGCCGTCTTAAACTGGCTATGCCGTCTTCAACTGCTCTCCCTTCTTTTTATATAAAAGGTCATCCGAGACAAAAAAATGAATCGTGACTTTTGAGCGAAACGCCCTCTTTCGGAGGGGAGGGGCTTAAAGTTTGTATGCAAAAGTTTTAAAATGCAATATTTTGAGACTAATTTTTTTGTTGTGTAGATCTAAGGTCGCCAATAAATGGGAGGTGCTAAACTTTTAAATGAAAAACTTCTAAATATAAATATTTGTTGTATGGTATCAAATTTAAGTCAGCACGGAGTAGTGAGTACAACTGGACTATCATCTTCTATTCGCAGGTGTTTAAAAAAAATATAAAAAGCGATTTCAGTGGTTCATGATACCAACAGATAGGGTTCCTCATATAGTGTAAAAACCTGCCCCACTGATCAACAAAAATATGGCTAGTGCGAGTTGCTGACAACACTCCTCTCTCAGCCTTTCTGATGACTGGACGTAGGTCCAAAACCGTAAACAGTCTTTTTGATAGCACAGCAATTTGCTAAACACATGAGTTATGAACGTAGGACGGTGGTCTACAAGTAGTATACTTAGTGCATTTCTATTGAAATATTAAATGCCTTTCCCCAACGGCCGCTAGTCCGATTATTCAAGTTTACTCCACCTTTGATATGACCGTCAAAGAAAACCATGGTATCAAATAGAAAAAAGGGCAAAATGGTCCCTATGCTTCCTCGCTTTGGATTAAGGGACACGATGATAATGATGATGATGGTATCAAATGAAAGGTCTTGACAGAAGCTACAATATTATAATAGGGGTTAAAGGATGTCTTTGGTTGGTTAAAGTGGCTGATTCTTCCTCAGAATCCCAATTAGCATGCAAATGCC
>JANSTW010042161.1:0-14261 GCA_027564275.1 Diadocidia ferruginosa
ACTTTTATTTATATACGGTTAGTATAGAATAAATAAAAGTCTTGTAATCGTTATAAAATTTTGAAAAATAGAAAAAAAATAAAAATATATTTTTTTTACTTATCTTTGAATTCTAAAGCGAAAAATGTGTCTGTCCGTCCGTCCGTCCGTTCGTTCGTCCGCACTTTAAAGTCACAAAAATAGAAAGTTCTAGATGAGATATGACCTTGAAATTTTGTACGGATGGTTTTTAAAAGTTCCCATTGCCTACTATTAAATATCAAAAATTTTCATTCACATGAACGGGTAGCTCCCATACAAAAAAAAACCGGATGAATGGGAAGAAAATGTAGTACACTAAGAAATAGAAAGTTTTAGATGAGATATGATCTTGATATTTTGTGGGGATGGTTTTTTTGGTGTTTCGATTTGCTATTGAATATCAGAGTTTTCATTTACACGAACGAGTAAGTAAATCCCATTCAAACAATTAGGGATGAAAATATAGTATACAAGGAAATGCTAATATCTAGAAATTTGGAAGGGATATTTTCTCTGTGTCCTTAATTTCTTATTATTTTGTATAGAAGTCAATATAAATAAAAGTTTTTTCCACACTTTCGTGTGATAATGTTAACAGATTTTTTAACTTTAAAACAAAAACTAAAAAAAAATATATTGCCCCCATATACTAAAGTCTGCGGGCGCCCATGTTTAGGAGAGATGAATACAAATAACTTCATTATATAATAATGTGTATGCAAATATACCATAAAAATTAGAATATTTAATAACAAATAAGGCTGTTAGATTAAATACACATTTTTCGCATATAAAATATAAGAAGCAAACCATTTTTAATTCATTTAATAGAAATAAGTTCATAAGAAAGCTTATATTGTGCGTTTCAAAGCTTCGTGTTTGTTTTAAGTTGTAATATAATATAATAAAATGCAAAAAAATAAAAGTAATTTTTTATAATTATTAAATATAGAACAAAATTAATTTAAATGAAGTTCAAATAATAAATCTAGTTTCGGTTCTGGATATATAAAAAGAATAAATTAGCCGTTTATTTTGAAATTGACTTCAGTTCAATTTGTAAAAATCTGTGAAAATAAGATA
Source organism: Diadocidia ferruginosa (assembly GCA_027564275.1). NCBI lineage: Eukaryota > Metazoa > Arthropoda > Insecta > Diptera > Diadocidiidae > Diadocidia > Diadocidia ferruginosa. The sequence continues at coordinate 1,105 of JANSTW010042161.1, forward strand.
GAGAAAAATTTTAGCGGGATAAATTTACACTAACTTTAATTACAACTTAACGGTTATATTTATGTTATCGTTACCTTGATTTTTTTGTTAAATAAACTCATGCCACCTTTAAAATAAACGGCTCAAATGTGAATAAAATTAAACTGGATTATTTAACCTTGAATATTTCATGAACAATAAAAAAATAAAATTTTTCCGCAAAGAAAATTTGCTGTTTAATTGGTTTCTTACACCAGTTTTTTATTTACAGATTTTTCAATTGTTTTACTTCAACTGGACAACACTCCGGATAAAGAGCGTAACATCAAAAATGCCATCACCGAAATACGCAAAGCAGTAAAGAAATATAATCCGAAAATTGTCGCACTGCCAGAGTGTTTCAATTCAACGTACGGTGTTGAAAATTTCGATGAAAATGCCGAGCTAATTCCAACCGGTCATACAAGCACAATTCTATCGAATATTGCAAAAGAATTGAAGATTTACTTGATTGGTGGCACCATACCTGAACGAGACAGTGTTGATTCAAATAAATTGTATAATACTGCGACAGTTTGGTCACCAACCGGCCAACTTATCGCCAAACATCGAAAAGTTCACTTGTACGACATTAATTTGACCGGACTACATTCGTTCTCGGAATCCTCTGTACTTACGCCTGGTGATCAAGTAACAACGTTCGAAATTGAAGGTGTTAAATTTGGTGTAATTATTTGTTTTGACGTCTATTATGACGAATTTACAAAAGCCTATCGTAATCAAGGTATAAAATAAAAACTAAACAATTAAAAATGTATTAACCCTTTCTATGAATATAGGTGTTGATATGATCTTTTGTCCATCTGCATTTAATCCATACATTGGACCGATGCATTGGGAACTGCTAAATCGGGCCCGAGCAACCGACAATCAAATATTCTGGGCTACAATTTCACCAGCACGAGATGCAACCGCCGATTATGTTGCCTGGGGCTATTCAATGTTTGTTGATCCATGGGGAAGAGTTTTGGAAAAGGCTGGTGAAGATCAGCAAGTGCTTCACTATAATGTTGGTAAGTAATTATATTTAGCATATCTATACTATATAGTATACAATTCATAAATTTTAAAATGTTTTTTTTTGTTTAGATTTCAGTGATGTTCAAAAGATGAGAGATCAGATACCAATATCGGTGAATAGACGTCCTGATGTTTATGATGCATATTCAAAAAAGAAAATTTTGTTTTAAATAAATAATTTTAATAAATATATAGAAGATCATAAAAATATATTTTTTATTTGAGTTATTTTAACTATATTAGAGCCATGCGATCCCAACGACAAGTATATGATAATTGGCGTGGTTATTCTTTTGAGTTTTTTACATCACGAGAATTCAACAAATTATTGAAAAATGTTGTTGCTAAGTTTTATCAGTTTTTGTAAAGCTACGGCTTGCATGCAAACGTATACGTATAGGTTCTCTTTTATGAATAAATTTCATTCATACAAGAGAACCTATGCGCATACGTCCAACGTTTATGTTTGTATGCAAGCCGTAGCTTTAGGGTTTTTTTTAATTAATATTCATAAAAAAATAAAAATAATAATTAATTAATCTGAATAAATTAAATAAATTTCTTGTGCAAATATTTCCAATAGTTGAAACTAATTTAAATTCATAGCATGACAAAGCATTAGGTAGCCAGTAACGACTATAATATTTCCAATCATAATCGGGAAGCACAATCTAAAAAAACAATTATTAGAATTTATTTTAAGTCGAAAAATAATCAAATTTACTTTAAATAATCCATAAATGTTACATTATAGCCATGTTGTTCGGCTATACCGACACAAACGACATTTGCCGACGCTCCATATAGCGTTCCATTACCACCCAAACTAGAGCCAAATGCAACCGCCCAAACTAACGGTTGAATGGGCAGCCCAAGTGCTGGATTTTCTGCCAGTGAAACAACCACTTTTATCATCATTGCTGTTATTAGAACAGTGTCAACAAATGCAGATGTTATTGCTGATACCTTTTAAAGAAAACTTATAAGTTCGATGGTCAATTTTTAAAGCTATTCGACAAATATGTACCCATATTATGATAATTATAGCAACAGCCAATCTGGCATCTTCGCCAACTGAATAGATAACAATTTCCGTTTGTTTTCCAATCCAGTTTATCAAACCCATTCGAACCAAACAATCCATTATTACAAACATTGCAGCGAGAAACAACAATGTGGTCCATTCAATACGATGCATTAGCGCGTCCATGTCATCTCTGCTCATACGATTAAAAGATTTCTAGTTTTGTCTTTAGCTTCTAATAAAAATATAAAATTGCATAGATACCTTTCAGCTATAATCAGCAGCAAAACTACACCGAGCAGTGCACACCAAGCGGCGGATAATTTTCCGAAAATCGGCAATGATTGCATAAAGAATAGGGATAGCACAAACAAAAGTACAAATCCCGATTTAAGCAATAAGGTTTTATTTTTTATTGGATACTGTTAAATAAAAATGGAGACAATTAGTTTAAATTTGTCAACTGTGCGTGAAATAACTCGAACTAACTCATAACTGTGATAACAGCTAGAAGTAATTCGTTAATAACTCACATTAAAAATTTGTACAAATCTATAATAAAACTCCCTCCTGATCCTTAGTAACAAATAGTTAAATCAAGAAAATATCCTACACAAACTTACACTGTGTTTCAGCTCCTCCAATGTACACTTGTACTCTTCATTTGATGTTGTGCCCGACAGTTCCAGTTTTTTTAATTTATGATTTAAAATTTTCAATTTAGTTAACAACGTTTCACGTACCAAAGTAACATTTTTGGAAAATAGTGACAATGAGGCAGCCGCACGCTTCCAAACGATAATTTCTCGTCGCAACTCCTTTATTTCTTTGGACTCTTTTAGGCGTAAATCATGAATATCACGATATTGTATGCGCAACTGGATGGCAGTTTGAATACAAACTAATATCACTCCAAATGAAATGTGCATTACATATTTTAAAAATGTGACACCCTGAAATAGGTAAAAATGTCTTTTTTCAACAAATCTAATTTAAATTCAAACTAATTTTACATGTTTTGCAATATATTGATTTGAAGTGATGATTGCACTGGCCGGATCTCCAACCGGTGTTAACATTCCGCCTATATTTGTATGTATAGCAATGGCCATCATTATTGGCAATGGATTTAGATGCATTACTTCACAAAGTCTATGGTATATACAAATGAAATAATTGTTAATTCTGTGTTATTCGATTGATAATCGATATCTTGGAGATATCTTAAAGATGATCTCCAGAAAATATTAAAATATACCTGATGCTAATTGGTGTCATAAGCAAAACGGTTGTAACATTATCTAGAACTGATGAGACTAGCGTTGTTATAAGACACAAACAATGTATAAGTGGCCATATTTTTCCATTTGTTATCTAAAAATTGTTTCTGATTTTTAGGATTCTCGAACTATTTAAAGATCTCAAAATATCAAATATACCTTAAATGTAAAAACAGCAAAAAAATCAAAAACACCCGTCTCCGTTAATATTGAGATAATTATCATCATTGAAAATAGCAACAATATTGTTTCAATATCAATCCAACCCATAATATCTTCCATTGATGGCTTATCATTTTGGAAAGCCAGAACAGCGATCGAACAGATCGAAGCTAAAATAGCGGCAAATGTTCTGTGCACTACCTGAATATACAATATAAGAAATGTAAAGTACATTTATTTCATCTATTCAAATACCTCAAAACCAATTAGTAAGTACAGAAGAATGAGAATACTGCCTCCATAAATAACGCCAACATTCACACTAATTGGAGATGTGTCATAGTTTAGCTTAACTGTAAACGGTTCCTTTGAATTAGTTTGAAATATCATTCTTAGATAAAAACTTCCCGATTCATCATAATCCATCAAACCTGAATTCATTAATGTACTTATGTCAAATCGTTTTTTTCTTATCACTGGATCAACTGAATCAAATTGTTCACTATCTACAATAGGAATTTTCCAGAACAACGTTGGTATTTTCATATATGCCGTTCTATTATCGGAAATTTTTCTAAACAAATCAATTCCTACATAAAGGAAATATTCTGATTTACTTAGAAATTCTTCGCTCAATAGAGGTCCTTCCAAAATTACCGATATTTCAGATCCAAATTTTTGATTTGGTATCTTAAGTGCTAAAAATATTTAAAATTTATTTATATGCAGCAAACTGGGCAATAATCACTCAATTACATTGCATTCCCATTTCTGGAATTGCGAATTTGGTTAAATCGTTTTGAATTTTCATTTCTGGAATTACGATATGTTTGCTAGGGATAATTTTGTCATCTTTACCGGCCAATATAAACGTACAAATCGACCAAACTACAATAAAACAACTAGTTTTTATTACATTGGTCCATTTGGTTGTGCCGGAATTATCGTTCTTATGAACGCACTCTGTTGCTGGACTAAACAAAATGTTATTAATATTTATTAAACCATTTTAATTTTTTTTTTAAACTTCTCATACTGATTATGATGCATATTTATGTAATCAGATTTATCGGAATCATCATTTGATTCTAGCTCGATGTCTGCGTCTTGGTCTGGCGGGGCCGCTTCAGCCGGTGATATGTCATTAACATCGTCCACGTGACCTATATAGAGTTGAAGCAAAGTAATTATTAAATAAATAATAGACTATTTAAGACAAATTTTAGCCTGGGCCAATAAATTATTAAAATAAATAATTATTAATTTATGCGACAAGTTAGAGGAATTTATTTTTAATTTGTTTTTTATAGTGAACATATTATAATGAAAATTTAAATATTGTAAAATTAATTAGTGCTAGTGCACGATCTTAATAAATTATGATTATTATTACTCGGAAATTTATTATTATTACTAGGAAAAAACGTTAATTCTTAAATTTAAATTAGAAAAGTAAATATATAGGATTTTCTAACGTTTAAATTTTCTTTAAAAGTTCAACGTCTTCTATCGATAATATTTTGTTTAAAGATGGCTCTGATTGTACAATGTTATGCAAATTTTTCTTCAAGTCATGCGCTCTTAATCGAGAGAAAATCGTAAACAAATATTTTCCCTTATTCTTCAATGGGTTAATAAGAAAAATTAAATATTTTTTTGTAAATGACGTAGTTTTATTTTTATATTAAAATAAAAATATTTAATTTAGATTTTAGATTTTAAACTTTGCGATAAAACTAACAATAATCAAAATAATTAGTAGCAATTAATAGTACCATGTAAGCGTTCATGTTCCAACTGAAAGGACACCAAACTTGGATCTCGCCGTATTGTTGATGGTAAATTTAGCCAAACTTGGAGCGATTCCTCGTTAACTTGACTTGGTGATATATCATTGTGGCTTCGCCTTATTGACGATTTAAGCTTGGACAGATTCATTTAAATTAAAAATTATTTTATTTAATATTTTTAAAATTATAAAATGAAAATTACGCGCACTTTCTTAACTCTTCATAATAATCTAAAGTTTAAAATAATTTATTTTAAGGTAAAATGTAATTAATAAATTTAAAATCTAGTAAATAACTGCGCTCGTTTATATAATATTGACTAAAATCACACTTTTCTATAATTGATTAAATAATTTTCCAATTTTCATCACATTTATAAGTTATAAATAAATAAAATTTCGTATTTTTGTTTTCAAAATCAAACAAAATATATTTTACGCCGCTAATTTCATACGTGAAAAGCCAAATGAAAACTGAAAATATTTTCTTTGAAAATTGGAAAATACACAAAATATATTTTTGTTGTTAGTTGAAAATGTGTGAAGCGACAGTTTTTCATATATTTACAATGTTATGTATAGTCGCGGAGATGTGCGTTCTATATATGCCCAATATATATATATATATATATATATATAGCTGGGAAATCTAAACGGACACCTATAGTGTAATAAATTAAATGAAAAGAAAAACAAAATATCAAACAGCATGGAAAACTCACACAATTTTATTTTATATAGTTAGAGGTAAGTATATAGTTTGTTTGATTAGTGCTTTTATTACGTTATCATCAAGCAATATAATATGATAATTGATAATTGTATAGTATAGTATAGAAACGATGCCTTAAAATGAGAAAGCCCGAATCAACCAGAATACAAAATTCTTGAAATATTTAAAATATTATTTTAAAAAAAGGTTATTTAAATTTAAAAGTGTGTGTTGATGTGTAGTCAGATATCCAAAATAAAATTAAAATAAATTTTCTTAAATTGTAATTATTTATTTATTTCACGACGTTTCGATGTCAATTTGACATCTTCATCAGGTGAGTTTACAAATATGGAAACACAAATTGATTATAATTTATTTAAAAAAAATCTTGATAAATATTATCCAAATTCAATGTGTCTTGCTTAATATTAAAACAATTAAGGGGCCTTTCCACTGAGGAATCAAAAATATTGGGCGGAAAAATAAAGCGAGAAGTACCTTTCATATGAGAAAAATAATAAAGTGCGATAGGGACAAAAACGCACGATAAAAAATATCGGTGATGATAATGTATTGGGTGAAATATCCACAATATTATTTCTACAAAAAAATATTTTGCTTAGTTCACAACTTTTACAATTTGAACAATTAACTTCATATATGACATTTGTTTGCAGATCATTTGGTGTTTTATCTTTTAATTTTGAATACAGAAATGTATTTGATGTTTTGGTACCTTTTTTGAAACATACAGAAGATAGCATCAACATTTATTTTCAACAAAAGAAAGAAAAACAAATAATTTAATTAAATAACTTACTCAATCAAAAATATGGCCATTCCGATTTTCATATTAACAATGAAACAAGTAAAAATCAAATGGTTCTTATAATTAAAATAAGTTAGTAGGAAATATAATGACCTATAACTTTGTTATATTGACTTGAACGCTTAAATGTATAATAAGTAAGATATTGTTAAATTGTTGTTTTAAGAAATATTTTTATTTTAATAATATAATTTTTAAATTTGTTTATATTTTCAAAATAGCGGATCGCCCATATCTCAAAAAGTAGAGCTGTTAGAACAAAGTGGTTGCTTTTTTCGGATTCAGCGACCCTAAATTACCCTTAAACCCTTAACCCAGAAAATTTCAAAGTGTCATTTTGTTGAGTAGTGTTATTATTTATTTAAAATATCCTCAATATTAGCTACAAAATGCACTTTATATTATTACTAAATGATATAACAAAAATTGGTAAAACAAAAGTTGTCTTAATTAAATTGGGTTGAAAATACAGTGCTTAATTTACATATGTGAAGTTCGATCTTATGGCGATTTTTTTATTTAGAATGCGTACAATTTTTTTTTTAAATAAAAGAAGTACCTTAATACTATGTGAAAGGTAATTTATATATTAAATATAAAATTAAAGAGAAAATAAAACATTTTATAAAAAATTGTAAAATTGTGTCTCCAAAAATATTTATATTTATAAATTTTTATTTAATCGGTAACTTAACTGCTAAAGTCATAAAAAATTTGTGCTTACTTAATAATCGACCAATTAAAGGAAAACCAAATTTAATTTTAATATAACATATACAGTAACGAATATTCGATATATATGGCATAGGTCATTCTTCTGTAACCGTTTAATAAGAAATATGTGTTTGTGTTATATATATTTTAGACGTATGCCGACATACCATCCAGAAGCTTTCAAAAGCTTTTTTCTTAATTCTAAAGCTGACATAGCATCAAAGTTCCAAAGTTTACTTTTATTATAAATACATCGCTTTATTTACAATTTGTAGAGTTAAATTTAAATTTTAATTTTAGTTAAAAGACACAAAAATATATTTATTGTGTATAATTTTAGCGGCTTCCATTTTTTTAAAGCTCTTCTGCGTCATATCTTTGGGTGTTATGTCAAGTCAAGATATAATTTTAACTCAGTTGGATACAGAATTATCAATTATGCAGTAAGTTGACATCATTATGTATCGTATTTATTAACTACAACTTTGTAAATATGCAAATATTTGTTGTAGGGTTTTGCATGTTAAAAAACCGATTCTTCGAGCGATACATGGAGAGAAGAGATTTCATTTGCGCCTAATAAATCATTTCTGATTTTTAGCAAATCAAAATACTAGAAATACTATAAGTATATAATTTTAAATATGAGTATATCATATACTTGATCTTGAAAAAATTGGAAAATATTAGATATTAGAAACGGTTTTTAATATTACGTATAAAGTTCTAAATCATTTTTAGAATAAAAAAGTAGATTTTAGTATTGAGTACTTAAAATTTACAAAAATTAACGAACAAAATTTAAGTATTATATATACTAAAATTTAGTATTGTATACTAAATTCTAGTATTGTATAATAAAACTAGAAAATCAAAAGTTTTGAGAACTAGAAATTACTAAATATTTTCAATTTTTTTTAGTATAATAAGTAATATAAAAGCTTCCGTGAATCAAGCAAATCAAAAGACGCAAAACCGATAGTAAATATACTGGATCCAAGTAAAGTAAGTCTGTTTTTTTTCTCTCCGTGTAGCAAGCGAAGCTTGCTATCGCTCTTGTGTGCGCTATATGCTTTATTTTTATGGTTAGAAAATGGCCGCTTATTGCTTTAATTTTATCTGTTTATTTATTTTAAACTGAATTAGTTAAATTAAATATAAAATTACAATTTAAACAATGCAGAAAATTTGCACGCTTCGTGTCTGATATTGTTAGTTAATTACCAATTTATGTAATATATATAATAAATATTATGTTATATAATATTTAAAAAAAAACTATCAAATTATATGAGAATCATTAAAATAATATTGTTTATTCGTCACAGTTAATTTCTTAATTTAAAATATTTTTTTTTTATATAAAAAAGCATCTTGATATAATTTAGCGATTTTTATAAAAATATGACATATAGAAAAGATATTCGCAGTTGAAATTTCTTTCTTTTTTGTTTATAAAAAGGTAAAAGTAAATTATAATATAAGTTGATCTTGTTTTTAATGCTTAAACGACATAGTTTCGTCTCCAATATCTTCTTCTTGACTGATCAGTATTGAGTATTGGTAACCATATATGGACCGAAACGCAATAAGGTACCCAAAAAAAAAGAAAACATTTTTTCAATAAAATCTCGTCAGTCTTTAATTATGTTTGGTCAATTTTTTTTAAAGTGAGTGACAACATAAATGTCATTTTTGAATACTTAAAAGCACAGTTTCGATTTATAATCCTTACTGCTATTCACTTTTTTGTTAATTTTTTAGAAATTTTTCTTAAAAAAACTAATAAAAAGCCTGTTAGATTTTGGTTGGTTACTTTCAATTACAAGTAATTTTTTGAAAATTCATAAATATACAATCATATAAGACATCCAAATTGATGTTTTTTAATGTGAAATTAAGCAAATAAAACCATTTCTATTACCTAATTTTACTTTCAAAAAAACCTAAATCGCAGAATGTAACGTAGCAGTCTTTTTTGAATAACGTAACAGTCCGATTATTTTTGCTTGTATGAAACTAAAAAACAGGTTTTTTAGAGTAACTTCAATTTAATTTATTATTTACATATTAAAGCTTTGAAATGATGTATAATCCGTTTAAATTAGTCCACTAAAAGAGCAGATTTGCTCGACTATGTAAAGCAACCTCAAAAACATCTTCCAAAATCTTGTAACGTAAGTCTTTTTGAAACGTTCATAAATCATAAATAACAAAGAATGCTGAAATTTTTTTATCTGTAAAAATTGTTACTACAGAATCCTTTTTTTGTTGCATGTCCAAAAAATATAAAAAAGTGTTTAATTCCATATTTGTTTGTTAAATGTTTGCTGAAAAACACGTGAAAATGTAACGTAACAGTCTGCGTTTCGGTCCATATGTATATTGTATATAATAATATGTATCTCTATCCAATCAGTCACTTCGCTTGCTTAAAATCAACGAATAGCATGTAGAGCTGTTAATTATTATATTTATTGCTCATTGCTTCTAAGTGTAAGTGTTTATATAGTCAGCACATAATCGGCTTATCGTTATGTGGTTAATTTAATTTTAGATTCTGTTATGTGGGGAGACACGTTCTACTTTATGAACTATGAGTTGCGGAAACATTTTGCCCATGATAAGGTTGTTATATTACCAACTTTCGCATTCATGTAGCACATAACAACCGCAATATCTTATTTCCTTACATTTATAAGCGATCGATTAATTATAAAAACTAAAAACCCGACCACTCATTCATTAAAAAGAATGGGTGTATGCGAACTGCTGATAACACGCATCATCTTTAAAACCATGGTATCAGGTAGAAAAAAGGGTAAAATTATCCTTATATGCTCCCTCGCTTTGGAGTAAATGAAACGATTATATTGAAACGTCATTTGATATTTATTTAGTTAATTAAAAATTTGAATATAAACGTGTTACAATAATATCATATCAGTGTGGTTAAAGTGTGGTTTATTCTACATGAAAATGGTAAATTACCAATCAAATTTACCTCTCTATGTAGGTATATATTTTGATCACATAATTTTATAACGATTATTTCAATAATTAATTGAAAAGGTCGTGTAAATATAAAATAAATGCTTCATTGTGCTTTGCATGCAACCAAAATTTCAATTAAGGTAGATAATATGTAAGCTACCTTAAGCAGAAGCACGATACACTACTACATAATTTTATGATTTCTTTGTTGGTGGTTTTATATAATAATAATAAAATAATAATAAAATGTACGTAAAAAAACAAATTAAATTATCTCATAGATAAAATAAATTTTGTTTACTATAATGGAAATATATATTTTATAATAAAATATTGTATGAAAAAATCTGAAATTTCCGCTACAATATGAATTTACGTACATATACATACCTTGCCATCACAATTTATATTATTTCTAAATTATATTAATAAAACTACATGCCCATATTATATTATACAATACAATATAACAAACAATAACAAAATTCTTTGTTTTTAAAATTGGAATATTATGAGAATATATTGTTAGTCTCTGGGCTGATAAAATGTTTTAATATAATATATAGGTACGTTGCAACAATATAACAATAGGTCGCTTAATTTTCGTATATAGAGAAAACGGAAAGGGTCAATTGCATTTTCATAATATAATATAGTTTGATAAAAAAAATATATATAAAATAGTTACAAACTGGCAAGTCAACATTGTTATACATTTTTTTATTTTTTATTTAAATACGTTAAATTTTTTTTTTATTTAAATTGTTTTATGTTTAATGAGAACTTTGCGATTGATATCATAATTTTAAATAAGAAAAAATAGATTTTTTTATAAAATTTTCTTCATTTTATTATAAACAATAGATTTTCATACCAGAAAATGTATTTATTGTATGATTTTTCCGAAACACAAAAAGAGAATGTATATAATTTGTTTATATATATCTGCGTATACCTATACCTATAACTATATGTTTGAGAACAATGCATTTGACTATAGGGAATAGATGCAATAATATGCAAATGCATTAATCTAGCTAGGGTCCCTGGAAAAAGATTGTAAGTGAACTTACCATACTTTTGAGTTATTCCCAGATTTGAATTCCCAGTATCAAACTACATATTATACTGAGTAAAATTCATTTTTATTTTTATTTAATCAACATTTGGACGTTACAATCTTTTTCCAGGAACCCACTGATATATATATATATAATATATATACTACATATATAAAATACACATAAAAGTAACACATTTTTAATATTTTTATGTTTAAAATATGACAATGATTTTATTTTTAGATCGACATAAAATAAAACTATATAAAATAAACGAATTAATATGATAAGTTTTTACTTGTATATTAAACATAAATTTTATGCGCTTAAATGTTAAGTATTTTTAAAGTAAATTTTAAAATACCAATATATATCATATGTTTTAAGGATTAAATCCAAATTCTCCCATAGCTTAGCTGTCTTAATTTAAATAAAAAACAGTCAATTATCTGCTTAAATCATTTATTGACGTTTCGTCTAATATATATTTGATAATGTATATATATTAGACGAAACGTCAATAAATGATTTAAGCAGACGATTGACTGCTTTTTTTATTTAAATTAAGACTGCTAAGCTGGAACAATTCGGAGTAAATCCTTAAAACATTATCTATTATTCGGTCGATAAAAACCAAAAAATTTATTTCTTCACTGCTTAGCTTATCGTATATTTGTGGCCTTTTGTATGTCAATAACTACTAATATATTTCGTTACACATTTTGTGTAGAATATTATTATTGAAATATCTAAAACGAACGAAATAATAAAAATATTTACGGTCATTTATTATTTCTTTTTAAACATTATATGTATGTTATGTAGAATTTATGCGTAAAACAAATCAAATTAAAAATGTTGAATACCGCATATAATAACAAATTATTTAAATAAAATTAAACATCTAATAAATTTTAACGGATATCCTCGACCTTATAAAAAACAGCATACCTTTTATATGAATATATTTTGAAAAATATAGAAAATATTTCAAAATAATTTCAAAATTTTCGTTTCAGTTTAAATTACGAATATCAATAAATTACTCTAAACAATTTTTATATCATTGCAATTTATGCATTGAACAGATTATACACAGATCAAATTTAGTTTTTATTACCCAATGCAACAACAACACAATTAAATAAATCTTTGAGGTAATATAACGTATATATATAATATTATGTTGTAAATTTTGTTGTTATATATTTATATCTGTATGTATTGTATATAGATATACGTTATACACTGAGATCTGATGATGCATAATGCATACTCTAAAAAAAAAAATCACTCAATTGAGTGATTTTTAGCTAAAAATAGTAGTCAACCTTCAAGGTATATATATATAGAATAGAAGAGGTGTGCGCAAAGAATACATATACATATTTTTTGACGTCATTGGCATAGTAAATACAAGGTTTACCATACCAATTGCGTCAAAAATCCACACATAAATCAGTGGGTCCCTGGAAAAAGATTGTAAGTGCACTTACCATACTTTTGAGTTATTACCAGATTTGAATTCCC
>JANSTW010042172.1:0-14261 GCA_027564275.1 Diadocidia ferruginosa
TTTTACGCGACAGTTTTAAATGTTGTTTTTTTAAACTGATTTTGGGGTACTAATTTAAAATTTTAAAATTTTAAAAATATATATTGGTGTGTGAGTTATGAACAACATGTTTACAACCCTATTTTAAGGGTCTTCATATACATGAAATGTAATATTATTTAAAAATTATTAGATTTTTGTTAACATTAATTATTGTTATACAAAGTCATCGATATAAATAAACTTTTGCAAATATAAATATCTCCCGCTATTTGGATGAATAAAAAAAAAACTAACATTTACAATAATATATACCGCAATGTGAGACCCGCACATTATTATATAATAAGGTAACCCTGATATTTTTGGTCAAGGTTAAAATTGTATAACAGATTCATTAAGTTATGTAGTAATATTAATATTGTAAAAAAACAATTGATGTAACAAATTCTAGTTATCAAAAGGAAATTCCGATATGCTTACCTATATATATTATATACTTGTAAATCAATCATGACTTTTGGAAAAAACAATAATAATAAACTTGCAGACATTTTTTTTATCAAATCAAAATTATTAGGTGGAAAATTCCTTGTTTATTTTGAAATAATTAAAAATATTTGATTTTTAATGGAAAATTTTTGTTAGAAATTAAAAAAAAAATTAAAAGATTTTCTTTTGGGAGTTTACCTTATTAAGCAATACTCAACAACACATTTTAAATTTTTTTGTATAAGAAATAAATATATTTCAAACTAAAAATTTTATACAATTGCTTTACGATTAAATCTTTAGTCCCCAAACTCAACGTATATATAATCCAAGTAAAGAAATCTCAAATATGTTATTGAGTGTTGTCTATTAAGGGACAGGAAAATACTGTAAAAATGTATAGAAAATATTTTTGAGTGCTATTCCGATTTTTTTTTTTAAATAGTAAATAACAGATTTATTATAATTTTTAGGATAGTTTTAATAATTTAATAAACAGTTTTAATTTTAATTTTAATTTTAATTATTTATAAAGAATTATTTTCGAGTAAAACGTCTATTAAGTAAAAAGTCAATGGTAAATACATATAATGTTATATCAATAAGACACAAGTAAAAGTAAACAGAGTATATTCATTTAAGATACAAATCTAATATAAGTCTGACAAAATATTTAAATTACCTATATGTTCCAATCCAACTCTTAAAATAATTAACAAATATTTAAAATGTAATTTAAGAAAAAATAATCTTGAAATTATTATACTCATTAATTCTATATAACCCCACGTCGTTCATAACACAATTAACAACTTTGACACGTTATACAATTATAATTATAATGTATAATTGTACAAACATTATGTACAATTGTAAATACCTATAGGTTTAAAAAAAGTTAAATGCTTCTACGTGTTCTCGAACAGACGCACATACAATAAATCTGTTCAAATATATATATTTATTGTATATTATATATCGTTTATTAAATCTATTTAGAAAAATATTACAACTTGAGTTTTTTCTGCCAATTTTTTTTTTTTAATTATATAAAATCTAAAATTTATAAAAAAAAATCAATAACCTTGACCCAAATTTACTAAAAAAGGCAAATTATATTGGCATTTTTTTTATTATTTATGAATATAAATAAAATGTCAAGATTTTTATTGGTATAGAATATTTAATTGTATTTAAATTTCAAAATATGCGATTGACCCTCAATATTGTAAAAAAAATATTTAACGACCGCATCAACCACATTTTACCGGCAAAGCTTAAAAAATTTTAGAAAAATATTTTTGAAGTATATTTTGCCAGGTATTTTGTCTGTACTCTTAATCATATTTTATAAAAACAAATAGACCAATTTCTTAAAATTCGATTTTATAAATTTTGTATTAAAAAGTCCTAAAAATTCGTATTTACAAAGCAACTTTTTTATATGATGCGCCTTTTCTTATCGATCGAAAAAAGCTTCTTTTGAGCATCACGATTTTTTCTGATGATGATGTTCATATTACTGATCGAAACGTTTATAAGATTGTTTATTGTTCACAAAAGTCAATTATTATTTATGATAAATCCGATATGAACATAATAAATTGTAAAGAAAGAGACAATTTGGAATTATTATTTTATATTTTTATATTAAAGACTTTAGACATGGAAACTTGTACCATCATATATTTATATAATTCAATTAAATTTAAATATGGTATAGGGTAAAAGGGTGTCTTATCGGTCCATGTTAAATATTGAAAAAAATTATTGCTTACCTTTTCTTTTCTCAAAATTAATTATATTAGATCGTCTGCAGAATCTGTCCTAATTAATTCAGTTTGAGTGTTTGAACACATGCACGCAAAATGGTAAAGAGATTATATGACTAAAAAGTTGTAGGCAATTTTTTTTTAATTTTTTCATATATTGGGGGTCGATCATTGCAACTCTTCCCTTCAATTAACGAGAATGATGGACATTGATCTATATAGGTATATGGACATGGAGTCTTGTATCTTTTATTAAATTAAAAAATTATACGATTTTTCTAATGCAATAATAAAGTTTTTTGTCCATATTATATGGTATAATACACCTGTATATTGTAAAGACACCCCAGTTCAGCACATTACTCCATAGCGAACTGATAATTTATAACTATATTTTATATATAATTATACATATATATAATAATCTGTTTATGTATATATACCTATTTATATATATGGAAGCACGTCGTTATTAAATTAGAATTTATTTAATTATGTTTTTTTATTTATTTATAATATGCTACTTAAAATACATTATAATATATTGGCCGCAGTAACTAGTTTTATTCAATTAAGGTGTATTATATATTATATATGTTTCATTCAATTAAGTTAGAGAATTATTTCTTATGTATATTCATATATTATATTAACCGTATAGTGTGTATCTAATTAAGTTTGTTTAACTTAATTTTGTATTTTAATCTTATTTTATGCGTTTACTGGTTGTTTAATAAATCAATATATAATATAATAGACGTTTGTATAATAAAATATTCATTAAATTGTATTATTTAAATAATTTAGTTTTAATTGAATTTATATATATATAAGAGCTTATAAGGTATAGTAATCTTTTATGTACAATTTAAAATGTGTCACATATTAAATGATTTCTTAAATCTTAATTATAGAAAGAATTACATATCATATATTTTTAATAAAAATATTTAAATACAATAATTAGCAAAAATGCTTAAAATTCGCTTGAACAATATGTATCGAAATAATAATTTAAATTTTTTATTCTCAATTGTTTTTCGTATAAAATTCTAAATAATCAAAATTTTTGTTGTTCAATTTCGGTTGGTAATAATTACCACTTTTTTTTAATTTTTCATTTTTTAAATTTTGATAATTAAAATTCGCTTGAACAATATACATTATATTACTTGTTTTATAATTGTTATGATCAACTTTTTTTTGTATAAAGGTAAATTTTTTTATGTTCAATTTGGAATAATTTGTAATTAAAACATTTTATTGTAATTTATTATTTTTTTTTTATTTTTACAATTAAAATTCGCTTAAACAATATACGTTATATTACTTGTTTTAAAATTTGTATTATCAACTTGTTTTGTATAAAGCTTAATTTTTTTTTATGTTCAATTTCAGATAATTTGTAATACATAAATTTTATTGTAATATTTTATTTGTTTTTTATTTTGACAATTAAAATTTGCTTGAACAATATATACGTGATTTTAGAAAATTTCTTTGTACATTGCAATATAATTTTCAATTTAGGTTAAATTTTACTTATTTTAAATAATTTTTTATATGATACTTTTATCTTTTAATATTTTTGAAATTTCTGGTAAATTTTTGTTTTAATTTTTTTTAATTTCTATATTATTATTTTATCAAACTTGTAAAATTTTACTCACATTTTGATAAATTTTTGTAGGGTTTTTTTAAGTATACATTTTTTCGATTTTAAATTTTACGATTAAAAAATTATTGAAACATAAATTTAAAGATTGTTAATTTTTCGAAATCTTTCTTCATTTCAAGATATACAAAAGAATGGAAGTGTTGTGTACTGCAAACTTACAGTAAGCTCTTGTACCGGTTCATTCTATATATGAATTTGGTTATTGTTTGAAGAGAAATATTTAATTGCGAAGCAGATGTTTGACCAACCAAAAAAAAATGTTTTGTTTTTACAATTTTTCATTTACTTATAAAATGAAAAGCTTTAATTCGTCGCCTTCGTTTTTTTATATCGCCACATAGGATATAAACTTCAACTTGAACCATAAAAAAAATGTTAATTAAATTTTTTTTAAATCTATATTATGCATGTACGCAGATGTTTTTTGATCAGATTTGAATTAAAAAAATATATATACTTTAAAAACTGTACCTCTATATATGAAGAAATTTTTTGTATTACCCTTGAATCCTTGATAAAAGTTATTATGGAAAAAACTAAATAACGATGCCTTCTTTCTCTTCTAATATATATATATATATATATATATATTGTGCAGACTTCTCCCACATATATATTGCACTATTTTTATATTTGGTACATAAAAAATTGTATATTATATTCTTTTATTTCAAATTTTACCTGCAACTTTTCATTCAATCAAATGTTGTATATACTTTATAATATATTTCTCGAAAAAATGCACTGTTTAAAAACCATAAGAAAAAAGAACCCCTCTATATCTGGTGTATACATATTTATGCGTAACGCATAAAAACCATAAAGAAATCCTTAACATATTTAATATGATGTGATTTGGGTTTCTTTTTATAATTTTTATTATATTTTATAAAATATGTACAGTTTTTTTTCTGTATATATACAAAAGATGTTATACATATTTTTATATTATGTATATAGTCTGGAACCATAACCTATGTTAGTTTTTATGTGTAGTTAGTTATACAAAGGCAGATGCGAATCGTTGCACTTTGTATAGTTATTTTGATTTTTTGTCTTGTTTATACTCCCCCCGCTCTGAATTTTCGTTGGGTTCAATAAAGGTGCATTTGTTTATTTATGTATTTAAAAAGAATATATAATATAATATATATTTAGGATTCGGATCCTTTGAATCGAAATTTTTATCTTTATAAAAGATATTTTTATATATCTATGCAACAGATTGTCAACCAATTATAATTTTTCGTACATATATACAGGAAAACGATTTAAATCGATTGATCTTCGCTTGCCTAATGCTTCTAAATATGCAGTTTAGTTCTATAATATTGTGTGAATGTTTTTCTTTAAATATATGAAAAAAAAAACAATTTACGTATTAGCCGAATAAAGACAAAAATGTCTTAGAATTAAGGATCTATTTTGGTGAAGACAAATTTGAAAAATTTTGATTTTTTAAGTTTGGCAAATAAAATTTTTCTTTCTCGCAGAATTACATATAATATATATTGAGTCCTCGTTTCGTTGAGTATTTGTTATCAAATTAATTTTTTTATAAAAATCCACAAAATCATAAAATTAAATAATATTGCTTTTTTTTAAAGACTTATAATTTATAAATATATATAATAGGTAATTTATGTGTTTTTCTTGTATATAGACCGATATATGGAATTGATAAATTTTTTTAGAGATCAAACACTTATTAACTCGCTTATAAATTCTAACCAACCAACAAACCTTGGGAAACAAGTTGATATGCTAGAAGTATAGATGTCAACGATATTTTTTTAATTTTTAATTTATTATACACTATATATAGTTGATATTTACTACAACAATGTATATATAATTTTCTCAAGTAATATATTTATCTTTTCTTTGATTACTATTAGTTATCCCATATATTATGATTTAGTTTATCTATTTCTTGTATGTCTTGAAAAAAATGTATTTAAAATATTTCACAACAAAAATCCAACATAAAGATTTATTCTGAAAAGAAATTCTTATGTGAAAATTTGAATTTTGTTTCTCTGTATACATTTTGATAAAATCAAACGTTTTTTCCCTTTTCTTCTATATATACACAATCAAGACAGATCATTAAGGTTATCCAAAATAAATAAATATACAATTTTTTAAATATTCATTTCCTTTCGGCCTTTGTTATATACAAAAATCCAAATGCATATATACGATCATTTAAAAATCAAAACCAAAAATTTGGAAAAATATTATATTTCTTTCAAAATTTTATAAATGTTTATTTTGTTCATGTTATATATACGTGAATTTAAAAGCATCTGCGTCCTTTTAAGGGTATATATGTTCAACTGCAGATGAAGAAAAACATTCAAAGTGTTTTGTATAAAAATAAAATGTAGAATCAGATATACCTTTTCTCATTTTTTTTTAATAAAAAATATTTAAATTTTCAATTGAATTAAAACGTATTGTAAATAGATAAAAATAAAAAATAAAAAAAATTATTTGTTTTTGCCATTTGCCCAGGAGAATAAATGCAAATTCGATTTTTACGATTACATAAATTTCCCTCAACTATCGATTGAGTTGGAAAAATCATAATTTTTTTCTGTAGTATATATTTTGAATTGCGGTTCAATGTGAGTATAAATTATATATTTTTTGGTGCATTTATATAAAGGATATATTTTATTTCAATGCACTTTAGATACGAAAAGACCTTTTTTCCTCAATATTTTCTTAAGAATTTTGGCTTTGTAAAATATAGAAATTCTGCTTCAGTGCAACAATCTTTCTTAATTCTTGTTATATATCTACGCAATGCCAGGTGAAATTTATATATAATATTGCTTGCTTATGATGATTTCTATTTGATGGGATGATTTTATATATAACATAAGCAAATCATTGAAGAAATTTTAGGAATTCAATTATTTCGCAACGATTTAGGTACATTTAGGTACATTTGCGACAGTTTGTTTTTCTGAAAGAAATTTGTTTATTTTGATAATCTTAAGATTTTTACAACCAACGTATTATAATAAATATAGTAAAAGTATATAGGTTTGTTTCTCAGATTTAAGATATTATATACCCTAAGATTAGCATCTTACAAAAATATATTCCCATACTTTATAAAATCATGCTGTTGTATACAGGTATATAATATACTCAAATTTAAAACTTTTTAAAATGTTTTTTTTGTTTTAAGGTTCCCAAATATATACCTATTACTTGGAAGGAAATTTAACTAATTTTCACTGCATGAGCTATATCAATATTTGTATATTATTTTTTTTACAACATTTCATAAAAAATAATCCTCTTTACATATATTGTGGACCTTTAATTTTTAAAAATGTTTTTATTTACAAATATGTTTTTACTTAAAATGTATAGGGGTCGGAATATATAGATTTAAATGAAAAAGTTCATGGGAAATATTTGTTTTGAATTTTTTTCTAATTGGAAAAACTTCCTATTTAGATAAAATATTCATATATTTTAGGGGTTTAAATTTTGAGTTTTTTTTTTTTCATCTTTATTTTCAATTTCATGGTATTTAAATTGTTTATATTATACAAAAAAATACGCCATACGATGTGCGGTACCTTTAAAAAAAATATATAATTAAAAAAGTATACTTGACACCGTACAAAACTATAAAAATTAAATAATATTGAGCCTTGTGTGAATATATATAGTTCTGCTTTAGTAACACATTGATTGCGCAGTGTCCTTAAAATTATAATTTTTCTTAAATTAAAAGACTTCTTCTTTTCTTATATAAAAAACATATTTCGTGCCACTTGATTTCTTAATATTTTGTATAAGATTAATGTTTCAATTAATTTTTGCTTAACGATGGCAAAATATATAGGTTAATAAAACGTTTATACAAATAAATAGTAGCAATTTATATTTTATATAATATTTCATCCAAAAACAACAAGATACCAACTACCAAGTACGCGATTCTTATATAAGTTGATTTTTTTTTCATCTTTGTAAATAAAATATTTATGAGAACGATTTTACACCAAAACAAATTTCACAAGTTAATTTATATATATAAGGTGTTTTATCGATTTATATAATAATATAAATATGAAGGTGATTTTATTTAAAATTTAAAATTTTATTAAGATGATCGCGCATCCGCGTTTAACGTGTAAAACTCTGAATATTTGTTTTAATAGTTTTATGATTAATTTAATAAATTACTTGTAGTTATAATAAAACTGTCTTAAGATGTTCTCATCGCATCAAGTGTATATATGGTAAACTTGTCGAACAACATTCTAAATATAATATTTTGATATTGTTTTTATTTTACAATTAATTATAATATTTAAATATCAATTTTAATTGAAAAAAATAAAATATGTTATTAAAAAGAAACATTTATTGAACAAAATATTATATATATATAAATGAACTTGTGATCGGTGCAGCAATAATTGCTTTATATATTTATTTTAAAATCTTATATAAATATCAAGTATATAAATTTCATAAATATCATGTTTTGTAATATGTATAAATATTTTAAAGCAAAGCTATTCTCAAATAAAATTAGTGGGTCGGCCAGGGCAAAGCGTACCTTCCTTCGTCCAGCCTTATTTTGTTTCCTTTAGAAAAATCATGTTTTTTTCTAAAAGAAAATAATCCTTAAAGTAATCTCAGCACTTAAAACTCGTTTCGGGACCTACGTCCCATCATCAGTATGGCTGAGAAACTCCAAAAAAAGGTTGCTTTTTTGAATTTTGTTGTTGTTATTTTTTAATATTAAAAAAATTTGAACATATTTCAGAAAAAAAGGTTCATTACATTTTTATATTCAATTATTTAAAAAATATTAAATATTCCCCTTAATGTAAACAAACATATAAATTTTTAAATTGCAATATATAAAATATATGTCTCTTTAACATATTGATCAATTCATTTTATAGAATATATATTTTAATTGTTATATTTTAATAAATATAAATAAAATTAATTTGCGATTCGCATTTAAAAAAAAAACAGTTTAATTTTATTCTAAAACTGCAATTAAATCCTGCGCACCATATGGATTCAATGTTATATATAGAAAAAATTATATTTTTTGTCACCATATTTGATGCAATTTATTATAAATAAAATTATATATTAAGATATATATCTGTATTTAATAGAGAGAGAAATATACTACACTTTATGTTTATTTAATATTTTCAATATTTTATTTATTCAATTATTATGTGATTAAATTCTTATATGGTAATCGAACTGCAATGTTCAATTCGATTGACTTGCTATATAAAAATAAACTTATATCATATAGTTTCGTGTGTATAATATTATTTCATACAAATATAATGTTATAATATATAGCACTTGCACTCATTATTATTAAATATGCAATCAGAAAACAGAATAAATTTAAAATTTTATTTTTATTATACAAAAATTAGCAATATTTATTATGTATATGGCTATTGGCGATTTTTAATGTATCTATATTTCTATATATATAATATGGATTTTGTAATAATTGATATTGTCATTTTTGTTTCTAATTCAATTTATTCATAAACGCTATATAGTTATATATACGTTATCTTGCAGCAAATCATTTGTATTGCAGCAAAATCTTGATTGAAATATTTTGTTATATTGAAAAGTTGTACTATATATGTGTGTTATATATGGGAGCTATATTATATATTGAATGTGCTGCAGGAAAAAGTTTCAATATTCGACTTTATTATATTGCATTTTTTATGTAAATTTTCAATATAACTATGTAACTAAAGGCACTGTCAAGTGTCAGTATAATATGGCGAATTTTTGTATCAAAATTAAATACTATATAAGAATATGGCTATCAAATGATTAGAGAATTTTGATTTTATTTAAGGTATTGATTTTATGAAAAATGTTTATTAATATAGAAATTATGGAAAATTTTTCAATTTTTAACTCTATATATAGCTTATATAGCTTAAATTGTTAATATTACCAGATTTAATGTAACAATAACCAAATTATATTTTATCTTATAAATATTAATATAATTACTTAATATGCTTTATATCCAGTATTTGCCGTTTATATAGTTTTATAAATATTTACAGTCGATATCTGTCTATTTAAAACAATATTAAGAATAAATTATTAAAAATATTCATATATAAAATTCATTTATTATAATTAATAAGATTTCGTAATTAATATTATTAAAAACTATAATGAGCATATATAAAATTTTTACCCTTTTTTATGCCTCGCTTTGGATTAAGGAACACGATGATGATGAATAAAGTAAGACTATATAGCAAACTGCGAATATATATTAATTCCGACTAAAATTTCAGTAATTTATTTTACCATTATTTTGATATTTTCTGTTGATTTTGGGCATTATAAAAAATAATAATAATATTATAATCATCATCATCATCATCCTGTCCTTTACTTCAAAGCGAGGGAGTTTTTTTTCTTAATCTGATACCATGGTTTTAATTGACGAATATATCTTTGACTGTATCAAAGGTGGAGCAATTTGTCAGCAACTCGCACAATAGCCATATTTTTTGGTGATATGAGGAACCCTATCAGTTGGTATCATATAGGCGAACCAACGGCTTTAAGTGACTTCCGAACCACTGCGATCGTTTTTTTATTTATTTTGTAAACACCTGCGAATGAAAGGTGATAGCCCAGTTGTGACCCTGCCGAGCCTTGAACCCACAACCTCTTAAACACAAAGCCGTGACGATAACCACTGCTCCATGCTGACTAATAATAATGTAACCGATCATTAAATGTAAACCAAACCATATTAACCGCACAGTGCAGTTTTCCTATTAAATATCGTTTATAGAATTGAATTCAACTTAAAACTATTGTAGGCTTAACTATATATCTAATAATATGCATAAATAGGTGGACAAGTGCGATAAATATATAAAGATAACACAATATTTATATAAAATATTAATAAAATAATATCAATTTCATATAAAAACCTATATTAAATTTAATTGACTGTATCGCATACAATAAATATTATACAAACAGTTGCAATATTTACTGTACTGCAGTGCCGAATATTCCATAGAAGCCAGGAAAGCATTGCTCCCCATTGATTTCTTTACAAATAAATAATAATACTTAACACCACCTTACGATCGATATATGTACATTATATATACATCCACTCGAACTAATCGGTCTATTTGCTTCCAATCATGTATAAACTGTCTCTTTACCAATTTATTCTAACATTCTTCTTATGAAATGAATTACCTTGTAATAAAAATGTATAAAAGATTGGAAGCAAAGAGTCAATTTAGTTCAAAAACATATATACGTTTTTGCTTTTGTATAGATTTGTACTAAAAATGTCTGGTGTGTAGCCTATACTAAAAACAATTTGTATATAGTATTGCTTCTCATGCCTAAAATTTCACGCTTCGGCACTGTTGTACAGTAGTTATATGTTTGTAAATTAAATTATTTATGAAAAAAACCTATTAATTTACGTTGAAAAATTGTACAATAATAGCCATTTAATGATTTATTATCTATATCCATAAGCGAAATTAAAATCATTTATAATAAAGTATATATATGTATATACCAGCAGTTTGTAAATATATATAATAATTATTTATCTATTTATTTAGTAGATTTTTATAGAGTCAATTAATAAAATACAAAATATATGGTGGTACACATTATATAAAATACGGTTTCTGCTGTTAATATGATGACATAAAAATCCAGAAATTTCGCATTATAAAATATATTATATACCATATATTACATATTACATATAGTGTACAAATTGCCTCTAAGCGCAATCTTCCCACCTTCATATATAATATAACAACAAATTTTTTAAAAAATTTCATATATACTTGTTTTATTGCAAATATAAAATTTATTATATATTTATTAACGTCTGGCCATAAATGAACACAAAATTGTACAATTTTTATAATGAAAACCAATGTTTGTATATATATACAAGTACAAGTATTACATATTATATAGACAAAAGAAAACCATTTAGCAAACATAAAGATATATTTTTGAAATCATTGTAAAAAAAATTTAAATTTACAAAAAATTGATTTCCTAATGCAATTACCTCTCACATTATTATGTATTATGTGATGTGTTGGTATATGAACACCATCCAACATACCGCATAATACATAATAATGTGAGAGACATCCCATAGAAAATGAGTTATGTATCAAAATATTAAGACTTAAAGTTCGTTTTGGTGTTCCGGTGATAATAAAATCAAACAGATATTTTGGAGTTTTCGTAGCAATTATAGTTTATATAAAGAAATGTTAATAAACGAAACGAGTAGTACTCGAAAATATCACAGCCAAGAATACGTTTGATGTACTCGTGAACGCCATCAAATTTTTTAAGCCCGAAAACATATCTGACACATGCATTAAATGCTCGTTTCAGCAAATTTGGCCAAATCTTAAATTACTATTAAAATCTATCTCCATATGTTCATATTTTTCGGCCATTTTTAGAAGAAGAAAATCGTATGGGAGCCCCCTTTTACCTTTGACCTACAGACTCCGAATGCAATACCAGAACTACAAATTTGGCCAAATCCGTCCACTGGTGTAAAACTTTCTTGAAGACAATATTTCGAGGACGGACAGACGGACGGACATTTTTTATTTTCTAGTTTTTCTGAATCAGGGGATCATGAAACATAAAAAAATGGGTTCCGGCAATTTGACCATTTTGATCTAAATTAAAGCTTGTACTATTTTCATACAAAATCGATATATTATATATGGATTTTTTTAATGAATAGTAAAAGCAAAAATTATACATTACTTATTTTAGTAATTTTTTCAAAAATTAAATAATTAGCAAATGTTAACACTTTTATAAAGTAAGATAAATTATTTACTATATATATACGAAAAGATTTGATTTAAAATCATATGTCAATATATGTATACGATGACAAAAGTTCATTGTCCGCCAAATTTCTTTCATATAAAAACATAAAATGAAAGCTTTTTTCATAAGCTATAAAGGTTTTTTATAAAGTTGTTATTGTATATATTTTGTTTACATTGACTGGCTGGTTGGGTAATTTTACGAAAAATAAAATAATTAAATTTCTTCTGACTTTCTTTTGTGGTTATATAGGTACGTTTCATAAACATATTTTTGTATATACCAACAATATGATCTCTATTTTACCAATGTTGTATATATACATAATTGTTATGTGATTAATTTGAATTATATATTATATCTATAGGTAAAATGTATATATTTATAAGGCGGATATCAACCTCATAATTTATTTTGAAAAAAAAGTTAAGGAAAATTTCTTTTTTTTGGTTTGTTGCAATTTTGTGTATATTTTCTAAAATACAATATTATGTAACATATAGTTTTAATGATACCGGTAAAAAGAAATATTTACTTTTCTTTATATATAAATATATATTGTTATGACTTATGATACGGAAATTATTTTTTTCTTTCCTCTATACACATTTTAGCTGTTTTTTTTTGTAAATTTATAATGTATAAATATAGCCACATAAGTATATATAAGATCGCACGGTTGTTTTGTGCGCGATTTTGAAGTCAATAAACTATTAACAATATTCATTTTATTTTATATAAAATATATTATAAGAAAATAAATATTATGTGCATAATAAATGTTGTTAAAAAAAATCACGTAGACGATTCAATTTTAAAGTTAACATATAAGTTGATTTTTAAACAAATGGAAATGTATATAAAGTGATATTTATATTCTACAAGTTTTGTTAACTTTTTGTGTAAATATACGATCATACGATCAGGAAAAAAGATCCCTTTTTAACGATGTTTACTTATATATATATAGTAAAATATAGAAAATTATGTATTTATTTTATGCCCCAGACTTATAGGCTGAACAAACACTCTGTTGTAATACAATTTTTAATATAACATATGCGTAAAGGAATTTCGTTTTAGTTTATGCAGTTCATGAACTTGACAAATTTCACACCTTTTAATCTATATAGTATATAGGTGTATGTTTGCTAAGAATATAATTAACTGCGATATATACGTATAAATGGATAATTATTTACAAGCTAAAATCATTTAATTTATTTACAAAATGTAAATAGTACAAAACACACACTTGATAATTAATTAAGTAAAACTGGCAGTATATGCCAGGTTGCGAAGTCAGACTATTATGTACTGAGATTTGAACTCATAAATTCAGTGGGTCCCTGGAAAAAGATTGTAACGTCCAAAAGTTGATTTTACAGAAAATCGATTTAAAGTTTTGGTTT
>JANSTW010042183.1:0-14259 GCA_027564275.1 Diadocidia ferruginosa
TTGCTGACAACACTCCACCTTTGATATAGTCAGAGTTATAGTCGTCAATGAAAACCATGGTATCAGATAGAAAAAAGAGTAAAAATGGTCTCTATGCTCCCTCGCTTTGGAGTAAAGGACACGATGATGATGATTCACTTTTAGCCTGTTCCTTATAATTATAAATCATAATTATCATCATTTTAAGATATCCTTTAAATTTAAAATTTCTATTCTAGTATCATTCGACCAACATCGCATATATACACTGATTTCTAGCATTCAAAACGGTTCAGAAAGCCTTTTTCTTTCTTATACAAACTGAAAATGTATGATCAAATATTTCTTTTTAATTATATATTTGTAAAAATAAATATTAGTTCAATTGCTATATTATTATCATCATCATCATCATTATAATTCGCATATTTTTAGTTCTTTCAATTTAAAATAAAATGCGGAAATTTAATTTCTTCGTAGTTATTATCAGTGTAGACAACGTCGTGTCGCGAATTATTCGATAAAGAAAAGCTGAAAAACTGAAAAAAATGAAACTTTGTTCATTGTTTACGATTATTTTAGTTCTAATTGTAAGTATTTATGAATAATTCTAATTCCAATTTTTTTGGTTCTAATAAGTTTTCAAAAATATCATATCTAGCGAGCCTTTATATATGGTAGTGTAATTAATTAAACAAATTTCTACTAATACACCTATGGCTCGCTATAATCACAACATAATCTAAATTTTATATTTTTATAAATCTTTCTTCTTCATATAAATAAAAAAAATAGTGAACAATTATATTGTCTCTTATTAAGCAACGCTTAACACCGTATTTGAAATTGTATTCCCTACCTTACCCTACAAAAAAAATTAAAATGTGTTGTTGAGCGTTGCTTAATAAGAGATAATACTACATGCAAGTTTTAAAAAAATAATTTTGACGTTTTAAGTTTGATTTTTACAAAAACTTACTTCTTATTTATATTTCTTACAATACTGTCAATGTCATCATAATTGTGTCTTTTGCTTAAAATGTATCGAATTTATTACCAATCACCGCCTTCTTTCAAATATGTAGGTTGCCATTTTGGGCGTTCAACCAGCTCATGGATTGCCTGTAGCCGAACCAGAAAAACCTAAAACCACAACAACAACTACCACAACTACAACCACCACTACTACAACGCAATAGTTAAAACTTAAATTTAAAACAATGGCGCATATAATCAAATATTAAAATTCTAAAAAAAATTCGTATAAAATATTGTTTTAATTAAACCTTCATGGATACAAATTATTATGATAGGTATGTGAGAAACAGAGAAGTGCCCGATCATCCCACAACATATATATTTGTTTATCGGTTGCATAAACCCAAGAGGCTAATCGGCATATTTCTAGACAACCATCCTCCTATATGAATATACACACTAACCGGCCCAATTATTAAAATAAAACATTATTTGTTGAAGTTCTGTGAAATTTTTTAACAAATTCGTATGCTTCAACTATTATTAGGCCGCATATATATTCTAATAATCCTTACGAATTATTATATTTTATACAGGGTG
The DNA here is from genome assembly GCA_027564275.1 of Diadocidia ferruginosa. NCBI lineage: Eukaryota > Metazoa > Arthropoda > Insecta > Diptera > Diadocidiidae > Diadocidia > Diadocidia ferruginosa. The sequence goes on from JANSTW010042183.1 coordinate 1,558, forward strand.
ATTCAATTACCGATGCGTTCCCGTTAAGGGGTGATTGTATGACTTATTCTGAGTAGAAACCCATATTTGAGGGGGGGAGGGTCAATCTTTCATATTTACCGAGTTATAGGGGTTTTAAATTTTTTGCACCGTTTTCACACGATTTAAATAAAGTAAGCAGGATTAAATAGGCTATTAGTAAGCCTACCAAATAAACAACAGAAATAAAACATTGGAAAAATTACCCTATATTTTTACTTTATTTAGTAAATCAAACCGAAAAAGGTGTTATTAGATACTAAATAAATACGATAATCATTTATTTGTCGATAATTCTCATAGTTTCTGAGTTTTAACGCCTCAAGCATGTTAGAACTCTAATAAAATGAGCATTTTATATATTTTAAGAGGGCCCGCTGCCAAGGCAAAGGTACGGGGGAACTCAAATAACTTCAAAACTATTAGACTTTTTTTCTAGCATTTTGTTATAGCATGTTAACAATGAATAAAACTCAGAGTTAAGCGTAAAACATTTTTATAAATGTTATTTTGTCAACTAAGCTCTTGTAAAACTCTTGTAACGGAGAGCTCAATTTACCAGCAATTTAGATAAAAATATTATTTTTTTTTAATTCTATACATTCTCTGTTTATATATCTCGCAGTTAAGCGTAACGGAAATATAAAAAAAATTTCCGTTATAATTAATTTTAATTAAATTTTACACTCCTGCATTTCTAATTTACCTTTTTACATACAAAAAATATGCAAAAAGAAAAAGGAATTGCGAGTATATTCATTATATACACAAAAAAATGAACTTCTTTATCCCAACCTTAAGAGTTAATGATAAAAATGCAGCGGGTAACTTTGATGCACGTTTGAGCCGTCATCTTTCAATGAAATGTAAAATTTTACTGGCATTGATAAATGAAATAAAAAGAGGGGGGAAAAAACTTTTTTGAATTTTGTTGTTGTTATTTTTTAATATTGAAAATACCAAATGTGAACTTTGGTGCATGTTTTAGAAAAATTGGTTAAAAAATTAAAAAAAAATTAATTTTATTATAAATATGATTTAAGACAGGCTCTCGACCAATGTTTTGTTTATTATTTTTAGTAATGAAACATTTATTTAATTTCTGATATACGTTTCGTTAATCTTTATGAACTTCATCAGTATCGATAATTTTAAATGCAAAATTTAAGAAATGTTCATTTAAATTATCGATACTGATGAAGTTAATAAAGATTAATGAAACGCATATCAAAAATTAAATAAGTGTTTCATTACTAAAAATAATAAACAAAACATTGGTCGAGAGCCTGTCTTAAATCATATTTATATCATCAAAAACGACTGTAAAAACTACAAGTTATTAGTATAGCCAGTTTTCTCATGTCCTTTCCTAATCTATCCTAACCTAATCATAATGAAATCTAGCATTTCTAGAAGGAGATTGCTTTTTGAAAAAACCTAAGGGTAAACTATAATAGTTTGTCAACTTCCCTCTTTTTTATAGCAAATTATGTATAAAATATTTGATAGAAAAAAACATAACCTAAAACAAAAATTTTTCATAGTAACATTGACATTAATTATTATTAAATAATATGATTTACCTTATTTTTTAAATTCGTTATTTCATCCCAACAACGAATAGGTATATTTTGTCTTCTATTGTTTGTTCTATTTTTAGTCTTCATTTAAGCACATTGCACGCTCAAACTTGCCCTTTTCGTAATTCATTATGTATAATGTATATTGTATCTTTATATTTTTTATAGGGTTGTTTCTAGATTATTGGAAGGATGAACGCATACAATCTTAAATTTTTAACGTTATGGTTTTTTCTTATTACGGCCCATTTTTATAGTAAGTATTGTTTATTTTATAGTAAGTATTAATATTTTTTTTATATTTAATATTTTTGCAAAAAACTTAATAGCAAATTTTTGTTTCAGTCGCACAGACAGTATCCGTATCATTGTTGCCTAGATTTTAAGAATAGGACATGTGAAAACTGGCTTTTATGTATAAAAATGTGAAAAGTCCAGTATGGCGAGCGGTCGATTTGTTTGAGTAAAATTAGCAGGAAAAACTATATAGCAACAGAATATTATTAAAATTAAATATTCGAATAAACACTTTTAAGAAAACTTAATCTATTTTAAAAATTTTAAAGATATTGAAATTTTATTTTAATTATTTTTGAATCAATACAGGATTTTTTCGATATTTCTTAAGATTTAATAGAAATTCATTTGACCAAATTGTGATACATTTTTTAAAATTTATTAGAAATTCCAAAGAATCTTATCTAATTATGAATTTTTCAGAAAACTTCTTTAGTTTTTTGGAAATTTAAAAGAATGTATTCAATTGTTTAATAAAATATATTTGAACACTATTATTCATAAATTCTTAGGATTTAATTTTAAAAAATTGATTAAAAATCATGAAGCTTTCAGAATAAAATTTCATAAGATTTAGTAAGATTTTAATAATAAATGTACAAAAAAAAACAAAGAATTTCATGCAATCATAACGTTACAATGAAAATATTCATATGACATTTCGAATATAAAGTGAACATCATACAAGGGTTCGGAAAACAATGTCTGTCCGCCCGTTTTACAAAGTACTTGTGACCTTCTAAAAAATTGTTTTTTTTCGAAATTTCATTCGATTTTAATTTAAAATTAAAAAATTTATTTTAATTCTCTTGAGCAACAGAGATTTGCTGTTAACCATTTGCCAATTTAATAATTAATTTCAAATATATCAAAATAAAAATTAAGCTCCGTTCAATTCAAAATTCCAGTGAATGAAAATGTCATTACGTAGTTATGTAATTTGTTATAAAAAAACAGTCAGTTTGTCTTTTAAATGCATCATAAATCAAGCTTCTGTACTACATATGAAGAGATTATTATCATTTTAACCTTGCATTATATAAATACATTTTCATTAACCATATAAAAGAGCGTTGTAATTTCTTTATATAAAATAAATACTTTAGTATTTTCTACATAATTAAATAAATCCTTTATTATAAAAGTATGCGATGATGATGATCGTCATTATAACGACGCTATAATATACAAAGGAAAATATTATATAGTTTTTATAAATGATATCTTATAAACATAAAAATATACGTCACGACAGTAACATACTTTATTTTACATCTTTTTTGTTATAAAAAGGAACAATTTAGTATATTCTATTCATAATAAAACCAACATGAAATTTTTTCTCCATATTATCCTTATGTACTGTGGTGTACCTTAAATTTTAGTTTTGTTTAGGAAATTTTACCAAATAAAAGGAAACATCTTCTATGTATGGCAATCTCCACCAACCATATGATTATTGACTAAATTTTCGTACACGACTTATGTCGATTTTTCGCCCAAAAAATAAATATTTTCGGTAATTTTGTACACTGTAAAGTTTGGAAAACAATTTTTTTTCGTCCTTTTTACAAAGAGCCGCTTCTATATTTGATGATTGTTTGATGAGAGAAAATCGTAAAGGACGAATGGTGCATTTGCGCAGTGTTGTTGTGTCAATATACGTGAGAGACTCAAAGGGGAAGTTCTATAAATATAATATTGTTCATTGCATTTATGTTATATATGTGGCTCCTTTAGTGGGCATTAATATTTGGATTTTTTTGGGAAAATTTATAGCATGTGAGCAGAAATTCTTATTCAGGATGCAGATAAAATATTTTAGAAAATGGTTTATTTAACATGATATATATCGTATGTATATATATTTAAACAATTATGTAATATACATTTGTGTGTAATTATTATTATGATTTTTTTGACAAATAATGATTGATAATATATTTTTTCTAAGGTCAACTTTACAAGTGTATGACAAACAACAATTTTATTTTTTCTACAAACAAGGATATTCTGTTAAAAAAATCATTGAGATAACCTTACAGGTTTACTGCGGATTTCTGAAAATTTAAATATTTAAAATTTAAAATTTAAAATTTAAAAATCAGTATAGAAAAATTTAAATTTTCATAATTTTTTTTTTTACATAAATGTTTATTTAATTAAAAATCGTTGAGTAATGTATTAACAAAATACTTAGCATATAACAAAAGAATGTAAAAAATATTTAAATCTGACAATTCTGAGAATCGACAGTGAAATGTTTGAAATTTCTTGAATAATATGGTACGACCATTTTAACCACGCAATTCTTTAGACGCCATAGTAAATTAGATCGCAGGGCCATCTTGAGGATATTGCCAAACTAAGTTTTCATACAATACAAAATTCTAAACTTTTTCTAAATTTAAATTTTCAAAATACTACTACTAACATAGCTATTTTGGAAACTTGAATAATCGGACTAGCGATCAAAATAAATACTGTCGATAGAAAAAATTCTTATGAGTTTTTTTTTAAATGTCTGTTATTAGTTCGGCAGTCAGTTATAAATTGATTGCAAAATTACGCAAAAAACAAGTTAATAAAACATAAAAAATATTTTATTATAAATACCGATTTAATTAAATTAAATTAATTTTTAATAATTTTGAAATCTGAAAAAAATTTAAATGAAAATTACTTATATTAAAAGGATTTTTTCCTAAAACTTCAACCAACTAATTTAGATAAAAAAAATCAACTTACTAATTAAATTGACTTTTATTGCATTCGTACCCGATTTTCAAATACTTAAACGGATTTCCATCGATTTTCACGATTTCGAGGGAGAAGGCGAAAAATATCAATATAGGTTATATAATGAATTCTTTATAGAAACTTCCTTGCTTAGCAGCGCTAAAATCGATATAAGAGTTTTTTTTAGTTAGAATTTAATATTTTCACAAGGTTATTTCCAGAGAAGTATTTATAAGGATTAGATTATTATATAGTTATAGCTAACCACCAAAATTATATAAAAAAACTTAAAAATAAAATTGAGGAACAAACACTTCACCGTCATTATCTTTTGACACGCTTTTTAAAAATAAAAAAAAGCAAAATATTTTTTTCTAGTCTCGTATACTTTCACAAGAAGATAAATTCATTTGGTTGAAATTTGCATAAAACATGATAATGCCATAAAAGTAATAGCCAATAATTTAGAATGTCAAAGACATTTTCCTTTCTTATATATAAATTTTACAGTATATATATGTACGTAAGCAACTAGAGCTAAGTGTAATATTTTCTTTCTTTCGTTGTCGTCTTATATGTGTCTCTCAATGCCATAATATAGCCCGCCACCATATTATCAGCGTATATTATGTCGTTTGTTCATCTTACAAGGACGTTGGGAAAAAACGGCAAAAAGAAAAACCAAGGAAAATTAGGTGGATTTTGGGTGTGTATATATGTGTTCCCAAAAGTGATGCATTTTATATATACAGAAAAAAAATAATGTAAAGCTTTTCTGCAATTTAGTCCATGAGTTTAGTGAGTTTGCGGATGAGTATTTACCACCCGCGCGCACCTACTCTACTTACATAATATTCCGTTATATTAAATGGTATATTATTATATGCTGTTACACCATATATAATCATAAATATATAGAACATATTATTATGTATATAATATATGGAACGCAGCAGAACAGAGCTAAAGCCTTATTACGTTAAGGAAATTTATGATAATGAGTATTTTTTTTGGTGGTGCTTTCTGTGTGTGCTTTTTTCATTTGATTTTTCTTTCCCTTTGCTGGAGCACATTTCTGGAGAAATTCTGATTTATGTAATTTTATATTATACACTTAAAAAATATTGCGGGTAGTTTAGAATATTTCTATATGCGTATATACAGTAATTTAAAGGAGGCTATGCTCAAAATATTATAATAACTTAATTTTTTTAAAGGATGATAAATTTTTGGATTATGCAAGGCTGTACATAATTTTTCTGTTTGACAAAATTGAACAAAATTTTATCCTCTATATAAGATTAATGTGTTTTGAACACATAAATATTGTATAAAAATTATTAACCTTAAGAACACGTTTTTTTTTAATGGGGTTTAATGTTTATTATATAGTACCAGTGGCGGCTCGTGATACTTGAAAAGCTTAAGGCCCTAAATTAAAAAAAAAACATAATATAATTGGAAATCTAAAGAATATATCAAGTAATGTTTGTTAATGTAACAAATAAATCAATAATGAACGAATAAATCTTCGATTTCTTTCTATCTATCGATAAAACGACTAAAGCATAGATAGAAGACAAAAAACATTTGTAAGGTTTTATAACATAGGAATAAAAATTGAGGTGCTCAGTGTAAAGCATTACAAAGATTTATTCATACATACATTCGTAGGACCGATCGCATCTGGACCTTATTCTCAGCAAATAATAATAACACAATACTACGATCATAATAAATCTGGCCCGTTTTTGTACTAAATATATGTAACTAGGTATAATCTAGTACAGCTTTATTTTATTATTTAATAATTTTGGATTGAGTCTATACTAAGTGATTGTTTTATTTTATTTTTAATCATATAAAGCAACAATAAAATAAAATAATAATTAACTAAAAAAATATATTATTTCTTAGTTTAAACAGATGGGGCAAGGCCCCATCGGACCTATAACCATATTAAAAAAATTAAATTAAAAAAAATTAAATAAGCTTTGTCTTTTTTTACTTTTAATTATAATATGGCGAATGAAAAACACATAAAATGGAAAATTTTCGATAATAAAAATAATTATTCTTTGTATACGTTTTTTAAAACATTTATTTTCCTATACAGATTTTTAAAATATTCCAATTTTTGTTATTGTATACAGTATAAAGATTTGTTGTTGTGGAAAATTCTTTCTATTTGGTTAAAAATGCTAAATATACCTATAGAGCAACCATCGTATATCGCAGCAGATCAATTTTCATTTGCATAATTTACAGATATATTTTCGTCTTGGTTTCACGTCACATACGTATATTATAAACATTTTATACATTTATACAATGTTTATATATAAATAACAAAGAAACCAAAATAAAGAAAGTTACATTTTATATGTATCCTTCAGTCGTGTAAGCTTTCGTTGATATATAAACTGTAAAAAGCTTTTTGTACATATATATTTTGTATTTTATGTTGAGACGACATCATCAAACTATGTTTAGGGTAATGCATAGTTGTGAGAAGCATGATTATTGTTTATTAATTTTTATAATAATTTTATTATCTTTGGATAATATCCTTTCATTTTAAAAAACGGTTTGTCTTGAAAATCTTAGATATCAGATTAAACCCCTATGCAATACAAATTGATTGCTGCGGACCAGCCGAGGTACTTGTACGAGAAATTTATTGCGCTTCGTTCTGATCGAACATATTCGTTTGTTGTTCCAAAGCATTTTTCCAAGCACCGAAATAACTCATGCATATAATTTCTTCAATAGTAACTTGGAGTGCACTTCCCAATGAAATTAAAAGGGCAAAAACTTTATTTAATTTTAAAAAAAGTCTGTTTTGAATAAATTAAATTACATTTCGAGCGCAGGATCCGATTTTGCAGTACGTTATTCTTTTTTGGCAGTCTGATCGTTTCTTTTTTTTAATTTGGTGTCGCGCTTCTGCTGTTTTGTTTTAGCCGTAATAAACATAAGATTTTTTTTCTTTTTATTTATGTAGTTATTTTAATTATAGAACATAATTTTTTGGATTCACTTAGGTAAACATTTTTTTATTTTATTTTAATTATTTTTCGGTTAGTACGGAAACCGGTTTCACAAAACCAAAACCAGAAAAAATATAAAACCATAACCAAAACCAATATTTCGGTTTAATTTAAATTTTATTTAAAACTAAAAGATCTCAATATAAAAAGTTTCTCATCCTCGAATTGAAGTTATAGAGCTGATTTTTTGGTGAAAAAGAAAATTGTTCTATTAACGACTTTGAATCATTTTTGTTAAAAAATATAAAATCAAAAACCAAAACCAAAACCAAAATTGGAAAATTGGTTTAACCAAAAACCATATCCAAAATTCCAAATCATATAAAACCAAAACCAAATCAATAACCAAAAATTATTTATCGGAAAACCATAAACCAAACTAACTGCATTTGGAAATTGGTTTTCGTCCCTGGTTAAAAGTGACACATACATAATAGTACATCTAATTTTCACCTCAAACGGTGATCTAGACGCATCTGAAACTAACTAGAACAGTTACCACTCTTCTATCCCCTTAGAGAGGAAAGGCGTCAAAGTTTTGAAAAAAAAAGTCTAAAAAATCATTTTTTTTCAGGAGGGTTTGCGAAAAGGGTGAGGAGTGTTTTATATCGTTTGAAACAAACTATCAGTGAATCCGATAGTTTGCATGTTGGCAAGAGTAGCGATACATATTAGTGAAAAAGTCCGAAAAATAATCCCAGCATATTGTTAAGAAAACAACAACCATTCGACCTGAATTTGTATTTTATATGGAAAAGGTATAAACAAATTATTCACCAGAAAAATAAGTTCCAGCGATATGGTATTTATTCTTTTTTAGTATCCTAATAATTTATTGTCACATCTCGTCCTATAGTATCGCTAGGTATTTATTCTTTTTTAGTATCCTAATAATTTATTGTCACATCTCGTCCTATAGTATCGCTAGGTAAGAAGAGTTGCCAAAAAGCTAGTTTTTCATACATTTTTGATTAGGGATGGGGTAAGTAGGCAATAAATGAATGTCGAATATATTCAAATAAAACGTGCAGCCATTAGATCTTGTAATTATTTGTTATTCATGTATTTAAAAAAAAAACTAACTCAACAATAAAACCTTGAAAAAAGTAGAGGAACCTAGAACTCGCTTTGTTTCTTTACTAAAGAAAATCAAGAAAATATTCGTACAATCCGAGAAAAGGAATCATTATATATAGTAAGTGAAAAATAAAGGCTATATAATAAAAATAGCCGATAGATCACGCCAGAATGGAGCAGTAGTTTTCAATTGCTAACTTAATTAATCGTTTCTCGTTGGTCGTGAGTTTCTGTCAACGAATTCATTGTATTTCGAAATCAGCGCTCCCAAAAATACAAAACCTTCGAATATTTTTAATTTGAATTTTTGACGGTCATATATGTATAACAACAATTTTTAGTTTTGAATTTCTGAAACTTGTTTTGCGCAATCAACGCTTCTGGTTCTTTTGGATACACATCTTCGTTATTTGAAGCTAAACTGGATGCGGTTCTTAATCATTTTCTATTCATCAAAGCTATCAGTAGGCGAAACAATGGCGCTGATCATATTAAAAATTGTTTTTCTCGAGACGCTATTTAACATCGAAAATGGTCGTTTACTCTGAAAATTACGGATTCGTTTCTTAGACCTGCACAAATCATCTTTGTTGGTATCATTACGGTTTCGTGTCTTCGGCTCAAAAATACAGGGGCCTAATTATGAAATTCTAGTGTTTTTATTGAATTATATACTGTGCTATTTTGGTTTTATTTTTATTTTGAACGTTTTACAATTTTACATAGTTACATAGCAGAAAACAATGCTAATTCAAGGCATCTAAAAAACTGAAAGGCTCATCTCAACTCGCGACATGCGATGTTAGCCAAGTAAATTGTCTGACTACAACTGGTAAAATAATTCTCGACCAGTCTTCATAACTTACTGTTGTTCACACGGTTACCCATCATATTTTGACAAAAAGTTTATCTGTATCGTCCAAAGGTCGAAAGCTTTCTTCGGACAAACTTGCTATCGATTTGAGATCAATTACATTTTCTTCAGCGAACTTCAGACAATAAAAAATAAACAAATACAAAAAAAAAACAATTTCGATCATCAAAATTATTCCCGTCATCGCCAGAAGTGAAAATAATACCAACATTTTAACATACAATTTTTCGTTCACATTTTCACTAGAGGGGGAGTACTGGTCGGATCTGTTTGACGAGTATTCTTAAAATGTATGTATATGCAAAAATAAGCATTTTACTATACATTAATAATATTTAAGTAGAATCAATAGAATTGTTTTCAAGTAAAACATTTAATTCGTTAATTTTTTAAATATTATATGTATAATGAAAAATTAAAGAAAGCACGTCCCATAACGGTCTGAATTACCCTTTTCTCGTCTCTATTGTGAAAATTTGTTCAAAAAAAAAAAAAAAAATATATGTAATATATAATATTATGCTTTGCACATAAAATAAACAGAAAATGTTTACCATGCGATATTATATTATTCAGCCAATGTGGAAAATTCTAAAATATTATATACTTCTATCTATAGGATATTATTATTATTATAGGACACAAAACGCAAAAAGTGTACATATACATAATAGTATGTATACCCCGAAAAGGGTATAAAATGGGTGAAATGGGTTATTTCATGTTATGTGTATATATATTGTTAGATTTTATTTTATAAAAATGAAAGGGAAAGTTTTGTGAACTGCAGACGGTTGAGTTGTTATTGGGTATATTAACGGCGCAAGCAAAAAAAAAATTGATGGAAAAGTGAAAAACCTCATTATCATCGAATACTATAATATATACTGTTGTAGCGTTTCCTCCGAAACGAAGTCGTCACATGAAACGGAATTAGCCAAAAGACTCGTTACTTTTTATAACCGAAAATTTTTATATGTGGAAAAATGGAATTTATATAAAATATTATATATAGTTTTGAAAAAATACACAACTTTGTGAAGAGATTTTTATCACAATATGAATTAGGATTATTATGTTCGAGGGTTTTTTATTTTTCAAGAAAATGGGAAAAGCAACGAATAGAAATAAATTTTAAAATTATTGCATTCGAACGGAAAAGTTTGCCGCAAGCTTTTTTTATTATTTACATAAATTATACGCGTGGTCATAAATTTTCAGCAAACTATAAAGTCTCTTGCATTGTAGAATAAATATTTTTGTTATTTTTAGATGTTTATGTTAATAGAAATTGGTAATGCGATGGCTTTGTAAACAACCCTGTATATTGAATATATATATAAAACTGTCGCTTGTCTTTAAAATGAACTTATCAAAAATAATCCCTTTCCTAGATCAAAATCAAATCTATATTAATATTCGCAATGGACCTTCAACAGAGATCCTTTCTGCGTATACACTATAGCAGAGGGTATTCACCACAAATAATTTTCCCTTGTGTATGTTTCGACAAAACACACTGATACATTTAAATGATATTTATATAAATGATTTTGTGGTGGGTTGATTTTTTGGGTATAGGCTTCTCGCTGTATAAAACAGGCGACACATAGGCATTTTTCTCCCGCACCCATTTCATCCACCCCAAAAAAGGATATATACTTTTCTATATATATACGAAATGCGTTATATTTATGTGTTGAATTTTCTGTCTGAACTTTTCGGTATAGGTCATGGTTTGTCCTTGACAATGAAGTAGGCGCACCAAAGGATGAGGCAAAATATTTTTATATATGCGGCGCGATGAGGTGTTTTGTTCGTTTCCATTTGAGTTTTCTCTTTGTATAGGGAAAAAAACGAAAATTGTGTAGGATTTTCTTTTCTTCGCATGATATTTTCGTCTTATTTAATACGTATTTTAGTTACTTTTTCTATTTGTTGGTATATGCTATATAATTTTTGGTGATTTATGGAATTATTATTCAATTTTATTATTTTACAGAAGACTAAAAAATATATTATTTTTTTCGTCATATATACTTACCTATATAATGATGAGTGGTAGGCTATTTTGTTGTTGCCTGTTTTTTTCTATTCATAATCATCAAAAATAAAGTCTAGATATGTCTATGGGTATATAAATAAAATCCATATATTATAATATAGAATCTGTTAAACTAATATTAATTGTACATTTTCTAAAAGCTTAACGTATAGCACGCAGTTATATAAATAATGATATTTTAATAATATACCGAGTTCATTGAATTATTTGTATACATTTGGATTTTAGGAATGAGAAAGGCAAGGAAAAGTTAAGTTTTATAGACATTTTATCGTTATTTAAAGGTGTTGACTTTCGTAAACGGATTATGAATAAATCATGGTGTTATAGGATGTAGAAATTAAAAAGTTTAGAACATTTTAGTAGGTTTTATTAGACTGAAATTTTCCTTTTCCTTCTCGGATCTTGTACAAATTGGAAGCCACTCTTGAGCCACGTTTGTTTGGATAGTTTTCAATGAAAAGCCCTCCACCCCTTTCAATATACCATGCAGAGTTAAAAATGTTGTGGAGTTCCGTAACTCCTTCAAACTTTGTAAGGGAGGCACCACTGAACACCATTTGTTCAGAAATTTAAGAGGAAAATTGGGTAAAAAAAAGAGGCAGTATAGGGAACTGCCGACAGAAGCGAAAACAACTGTGAGGGATAAAATAATATTTATGTAATAACTTTTTTTTAAAACAATAAAATATATTCTATCCTTATATATTCTTTGAAATTCTGTATAAAAAATATATAAGACCTCTACCTCTATTTGTTGCAAAACAAAACCATAATGACTGTTGAAATTAAATTTTGCCTCTTTATATATGCATCTCTAGCTCCTCCCATTTGATAATTCGATGATGTTGGTAACGCGAAATCGTATTTTTTTACCTGTGCGGAAATGTGCTCAACGCGCTAATGATACTTCAACTATAACAGTTATGATTGACAGCTGGCTCATTTTTAATATTTTCTGCGCATGACGTCACGTCGTTACAACATTACATTTTCTTCAAT
>JANSTW010042194.1:0-14256 GCA_027564275.1 Diadocidia ferruginosa
ACATATTGCATGACCGATTTGGACATTAGGGTTGCTCATAACATAAGTCGAATATACACCGAAAAATCTAAATTTGAATAAATTTTATAGCAAATAAATCAATTAATTTGATTCTTACAGTTTATTTTTTTGTTTAACTTTGCTACTGTATGCAGTTTAAAAATTCCAGTTGTCATGTGGTATTGCATGATGAAAGTTCATAATTTTTGACGTGTATTACAATTTTTAAACATGTTGACATTTTCATTTATTTATTAGTGTATAAAATTACACAAAACATTTGTGTTTCTCTCCAGTAGACAAAATTCCAGTTGTCATGTATATATGAAATATACAAATTGAAATTAAACATACACTTTATCTCATTAGCGACAAAGACATTTAATTTCATATACTATGCAAAATATTTGTTTGATAGAAAAAACTCAATTTCCCATAACGTGAATAAATTGCACAACAAAAAAATATATTCTTATTCAAAAAAAGGCCAGAATATTTATTTAATAAATGCTTTGAACTTCTCGTTCGCACAAAATTCAGATGATGTTCCAAGTTTTTTTCTGTATATGAAAATATTTTTATTAATTAAATTAATTATTATTATTATACAAAAACAAAAACAGTCAAAAAATTTAAATACGCGAAGAAAATGATTTGCGGGGATTGGGGATGTGTGTGAATAAAATAATATACAGTGTGTGCTGCTCGGATGATGTCTTTATAAAGAATTTCACTTTTTTTTAATATTTATAGTGAGAAATTTTATAAGAAGGAAAATATTTCGTCTCTATATGACTTAGATTTTTTTTTTTTGCATGATATCGTATTTTTATTTACCCAAAATCTCAAAAAATTGCTTACACAAACACTGGATTTCTGTAAATTTTATATAAACAAATCTAATTAATAATGATCAAATATTTGGTGTGATTAGATTATGTGCCTTTCAATTTATCATTCAAAACTGTAAGTTCGTATAAGCTTAATTGTCAGCTACTTTTATTCTTTCGAGCAATTAATTCGAGAACGAAAACACTTACAGGCTCCTATGGTATGAGTAAAGAAATGATTCTTACATACTGTAACGGTGCAGCATAATACGATGAAATGAAATATATCGCCCGGTCAAAAGTTTTCCAGCGATGATTATTAATATTATATATACCTATAGTGCAAAAGCATATTTACTTTAAAGATCTATAAATAATTAAAAATATATTTTAAAATGTACTAATACCTACACTTGTCACTTGATTTGATTTTGTATGAAATTTAAAAATAAATCAGTAATTACTGGATTTCCATTCATTCGAAAATATATTCGTTTTCGCTCAATCCTAAAGTAATCAAATAATATTTCTAAATAGTCGATGATAATAATTATTTATTATTATTTGCAAAGATATATTTAACTACTTTTGTATAATATTTTATTGCGTTAATAATAAAAGTCAATATGCGGAGAAGATTTGTTAAGTTATATATTTTTCTAGAATTTTTCTTTAATATTTTATATTTTTCTTATTAATTTTAACACTTTTTTTATTATTATTATTACTTATTAATAATAAATAAAGTTATTCAGATATATACTATCCGGTAATCTCAAGGTTAATTTTATATATATAATATATTATATGACGAAACGATTGATTTAAAAAATATAAAAATCATTTATATTTAAGAATAAAAAACATGTTTTATAAACATTTTGTGTTCTTTCAGCACAGACATATTTAACTATAATATATTTTATTAATAAATTAGTAAATTTAAATTTTTTATTTATGCAAATTAACCAATTGATTTGAAACTATTATCTATATTTATTTAAAAATAGCATAAATCTTCTGCTATATAATATCTCGCGCAGCTATTTTATATTATAACAATAAAAAAACCATTTTAATTGCTCTCGCTATTATTTATCTGTTAAATCTTATATATCTAATAATAAAAATATCTTTTAAAATCTATAATCTAGAATATGTTTTTATAAAAAATGTAAGTAATTAACTGAGTATTATATTAGATGAGATTGTGATTCTGGAAAATCGCAACTAATTGATTAATATATAATTATATACAGTCACGTTGTAATTAATAATAATTAATTTCTGAAAAAAATAGAATAATAAAGTTGGATTCGATATTAAATGCAGGAATAAATTTCAATTGATATTTTCTGTAAAAAAACCTTATTAGTTAAAGCTTTTGATTTGTTTGGAGTAAACCTCTTTTCGGTTAAATTTATTAAATAAAAAAAAATCATATTTTCATTCATGTATATTAGTGTATAATTACACAAAACAAACATTCCATTGGACAAAATCCCAGTTGTAGTGTATAAATCATACGTATAAGGTGTCATATTTTTAAATATATATGATTTTTCGTTGTTTATCATTATCATTGTGTCCTTTACTCCAAAGCGAGCGAGCATAGGGACCATTTTACCCTTTTTCTATCTGATACCATGGTTTTCATTGACGACTATATCAAAGGTGCGGACATTTCCTATATATAAGATATATACGGAGCAGTTTGTGGTTTTAAAAAATTCTATATGCGATAAAATTCATTTTTTTTTTCAAAATTCATTGTGGGAAAATTAAATTTTCACCTGTTTGTTTTTTCTTGTTGGTCGCATACAGTTTATTCAAAGCTTTTCTGTATATAAATGTTATAATTCTATAGATAAGGTAAAAATTTCCCAACCCAAAACGATATACATATACAGAAATGTACTGAAAAATATTGTATAATATTATCCTATAGCGTCAAAACAGAGCAATATAGTGAAATGCGTAAATGTTAAGTTAACCGAAAAATTATTTAGATTTATGTAAAGTGATTTTGATTACAAAATACATAAATGAAACATATTTAAAGCCAATTTTTTATTATTGCAGCGCAATTTATATATGCGTGAAGAGTAAAGTCAGTTAACCATAAACTATATAAATATAGCAATTTTATGACGCGATTGTGTATAAGTCACGCTTTTTATGAATTAATAATAAAAAAATTTATTCAAATTAAGAGGGTTGTAAATTTACGTTTGTAAAAAGTAGATTGTGACAATTCGCATTATATGGATAGTTGGTTTTTTTTCGAAAAAGATATAAACAGGAAATGGTTTTTAATGAATGAATAATTCTACTATATTGCGATACTGTTTGAATATTATCTTTTATTATTCTAAAACAACGCACGGGAATGCTTTTTTGACCTAAAGTTACGTATAAAATGTAGAAATAAAATTTCACACGCATACATTATAAGATTTACAAGAATTGATTTTTTTATAATATTGAGAATCGAGATTTATTGTTAGAATTTTGGACAATATTTAGAGGTTGAAAATGCCACACTTGAATTGTTCTGGTGCCTTATCAAAGGGTTGTGAATGCAGGGGTATGTTAGAGACAATACATTTTATGTGCATATATGAGAATCATATAAAAAACAAACGTATTAAATCTCTAAAATATTTCATTCAATTTAATAGAAATTAAAAGAATTTGAAAAAATCATATTTTTTAATGTCTTTATTTATCTCAAAGTAAAAAATTGTTCAAAAAATCGGTCCGAGATCCCGCAACAAAACTAAGCTATACTGCTTTTCTTCACCTTAGAGACTCTATGGGTCAAGAAAGACTTAGACCTTACGACTGATCTTTTTGAGTCTACCTTTTTCTATTTACCTAATATTTTGCAACCTTTTTAAAAGGGTGTATGGGAGCACCACTTTCAAATTACAATTCCAGAGTATATAAACCCAATAAAAACTCACTCTTACAAATTTGGCTAAACAATTTTAGAAACAAACTAACTCCTTAAGTAGTTGAGACAGATCCATGAATAAAATGCAAAATGTTTGGGTCACCCTGATTCTGAAGTGGATCATCCTATTGGCATAAGAAATACGGGTCTAATGAATTTTTATAACTAACTAATTTTGAAATTTTCATCAAAATCGGAAGACAAGGCAGATACAGGTTAATTTTTCATCTTTGAGCTATCAAAAAAAATCTATGGAAGGCCTCTTCTTAAATATCAAGAATTTTCATTCACAGGAACGCGTAGCTCCCATACAAAAAATTGGTATAAATAGAAAGCAAATAGAGATAAAAAGTTCTAGATGAGATACGATCTTAATTTTTTTTTTGTGTTCCGATTGTCTGCTATTGAGTATCAACAATTTTTATTTACAGGAACGAGTAAGTAAATCCCATTCAAAAAATTAGGAAAGAAAAGTATACAAGGAAATGCTAATAAATTATTGACTAATATAATTATAAAATATGCACAAATTAACTATAACAATTTTTTTTAGTTTTAAATGCCTTTTTAATACTTTATTTATAAACAATTAATATTATGTTAAGGTTTAGATCACTTACGAGTACGACGTAAAATTAGCATAATTTTAGTAATATGCCACTACCATTGTTTATTTCTATTTCTACATATAAAGCAAAGCTATATTAATTTCTTAAACTAAAAATATAATTTCCTTGTTTAAATAAATTAGATTAAAAAAATCGTACGCCGATCTTATCGCCATCCACTAAGAATTATAATATTTAAATATATAAAAACACAAACAAGTTGATATACATTTTAATAAACGCGATTTTCAAGACAACAATTATTATTAGGAAACATATTATATTATAGATAAAAACCCAATGAAAACGACAATTTTTGTTGTTGAACGAAAGTGCTTTTTGAATATCTACGCGCGGATACCAGGAACAAAAAACCAGATTTGTTTATTAAATAAAATTTTCTCACGCGAATAATTTTGTACTTTTAAAAATATATATATTCTTTTTTATTAAAATGAATAATTCGAATATTTTAACAGAAATCCTTTTTGATCTTATATAACCTTTAACGAATTAATTGAGGATATTAAAGAAAATAAAACTAAATTTTAAAGAGGTTCAATTATGTACAGGAAAATAAATATATAAACCAAAGAAGATGAGAAATATCCACAGGACCTTTTTTCCCACTAGCCGCTTTAATCGTTTTTTTATTATTTGTTCCTTATTTTTAGAACTCTTGTTTAATTTTTCAAGAAGTGAGACAACAATTATTTTCCTAAATTTGTTCGTGCGTGAAATCAGAATAGAAAATAATAATAATAATTTTGTGATCAGTTATATTTCCTTATTCGCCTTTTGTATAGAATTTTGCATTGATTTTAAAGCAAGTCTTTGTTTAAAAATACTGTTAGGTCTTATTCAATAGATAGATATATAGAATCGACTTTGAGATTCTCAAAATAAAATGTATTCATCTCTACACTAACCGTGATAACATTTCCCATATAGAGTTTTACGAGATTTCATTTATTAAAAAAGCCATAATAAGAAAAATTACGCTATTAGTTTTTAGATTTTTGGTCTTAATTTGGTATTTTTGTTCGATTTTTGTATACATTCATTTATACATTTTACAAGAAAAGGAAATCTACCCTTAAAATAAAAACCTGTTTTCTTAGCATGTGGTGTTTTTTTTTTTTTTTTCAAAAAATATCAAATTTCTTTTCGTTAATTTCTTTATATTTTGTTTTTTATTTGTTTTATTTTTAATGACAAGACGATTTGGTTTAATATGGCCCTAGGCGCATTAAACATTTAAGTAGATAATTAGTGAGCATTTTTTTTAAGGATAATTATATAAAATAAATGTTTGTTTTTTTAGAGAATAAAGGATAAAATTGCATAGAAAAAAATATTCATTGCTTTGATGAATGTAAATTGTTGATAAAGACTTTTATAGAATTGTAACTGATAATAATAAATAAGGTATAATTATCTTTTTGTTGGTTAAAAAATAGTAAAAATTAAATGATTTGACCCTGATAAAAAATGTATGTTGTGTTAATTTATATTTTATATCATCTCAGAAACTATTATTTATTTTGATTTATTCCCTTTTAAAAAATATGAAGAAATGAAAACCAGTGATTGATTTGTGAGTAAAGTTTCTCTTTATAAATTGTCCTGAACAAATTAAATAAATCATAATATTTCTTATTTTTTTGGGAGACATAAAAAATCCTTTTTATAAAGTTTTTTTTCTAGTTCTGTATATTTTTCGTTTATAGGATATTTCCTGTAAGGCATCACATTTCTACATTATCAAAAAAAAAATGCTTTCATTATAAAGAACATCTTTTTTACAGATCGCAAAAATATTTAAATAAATTTTTGTGTATCCTTTTTGTATCTGAATGTATAGTATAGTTAACAGCTAAGGGTTTCTGTCGACCATAACTCCATAGAGACTATAGCAAATTGCTTAATTATTTTTTTAGTATAAAAAGCTATACAAAACATAAGAAAGGACACTTACAATGTATTTCTTTGAAAAATTTGTAAAATTTCCAAAAAACTTGTGACTAACTATTCTTACTCCTTGAATGAAAAACTATATATATAGTGAATTTTTAAATAAAATAACACAACATTTTTGCACTTGTCTTTATTAAATCTTCTCACAAGTTACCTGCTTGATTTTTGTCCTAAAGACTAAAAGTTCAAAAATAGTGCAAAAACATAGCTTTCAGGTGAGTTTGTGTTGCTGTTTTCATAATAATTTAAGGTGGCACCACTTTCATCCATGTTTCTTTTTTTTAAGTGAAAACAAAATCAAGCAAGTGACTTTGTTGTATAGTGGTATATAATAAAGACCCCTAATATAATATCAAATGTTGACTAAAAATAAACGGACCCTCAATGTACAATATTCTTTCAGAATTTATTGTCTTTTTATTATTTTCGGTTTTTTTAGAACTTTTAAATATGGTTGCAATATGTGTGTTTTTTCGCATTGTTATTGTTTTTATATATACTAAATAAACAAATTACAAAAAAAGGAATTAAGTTTTTATTAATAAATATTTTGTTATCTGTTGTTTTTCACATTTGGTGACCATATTTTTGTGTTTTTTTGCTCATTATATAAAAAAAGAGTCTGTTTTTTATTATTACTAGTACAAAAAGTATTGCAACTGAAGAAATTAAGTAATAACGGAAAATGTGGAAAAATGCAAATAACAACAATAATATAATCTGCAGTGAAAAAAATTATTGTTTCATATTTTATAAAAAAAAGGTCATCTGTATTAAATAAGTCTGTGTTTGTTCATTCATTATTTAAATATGTATACATTGATTCATAAACAGTTTACATTGTTTATTTTTTAGACACATGACATGAATTTTGATGCAATAATTGCAACTGAGGGAACAATTATCTTAAGTTCTATAAATATTTATTTGCAAAATTGCTCAATTGGTTACATCAAAGCTTACACATATGAAGGTTTTGGTTTTATTCTTTATAAAAATTCCGACAAAGCATAGCTTTAATCGTGCAGGCCAATTTACACAACTGTATATTGATTCATGGAGCGATCTCGCTTCGGAACTTATTTCCCATCATCATTATGTCTGAAAAAGTCCATATAATTGGTTAGATTAGACATTGGCTTAGCAAATTTAAAATCGAATAGCGACAATTTAATCATGATTTCTACATAATGGCAGAGATTATTAATTATTCTATTAAAAATTAATAAAAACTCGGAATAACTTTGATTTGAATAAGTAATGCCTGTAAAGAAGAATAATAATTATTATTTAAAAAAAAATATCTTTACTTGTCTATAAAAATAAACATAAAAAGCCATAATCGGTTCAACAGATTACGCGAAAATATACTATTTAACCTTTAATCTATCTGTAATAACTTATTTTATTTTAGGGCTAGGGCATATAAATTATGCAATTTAAATAATCTCGTCTTTTTTTATTTCAAGCAATATCGGAATACACACACAAATAACGCACATATAAACAAATTACTTTTTTTTATCTCAATAAAGATTATACAATTCTGTTTTCCAAAGCCTTGCGGGGTTGATTTCTATAGAATTTTTTGGTTAAATAAAATGAAATGTTGAAAGCAGAAATATATCATAAAATTATTATGAAATGCATATCGTGTCGCTAAAAACCCAGATCGTGGTAAGCGACATCTTTTCAAAGTATCGATCTGTTCTGAAAATATGAAATGATTAAAAATATG
The DNA here is from genome assembly GCA_027564275.1 of Diadocidia ferruginosa. Taxonomy (NCBI): domain Eukaryota; kingdom Metazoa; phylum Arthropoda; class Insecta; order Diptera; family Diadocidiidae; genus Diadocidia; species Diadocidia ferruginosa. The sequence continues at coordinate 8,110 of JANSTW010042194.1, forward strand.
TAAATATTTGATACAGCTAATCTAGTTCTTATTCAAAACAAACTTATTCCAAAATAAATGAATCGGTCAAGCAAAGCGTACAATTCTTCGCCCAAAGCCTAAAATTGGTTTATTTAACAAATAAGTCATTGAGTATATAGACTCACAGCTATATACTTATGATGAGATATAAGTCCCGAAACGAGTTTTAATTGCTGAGATTATACTACATGACTTATATTGGTTAACAAATAAATTTCAGGCTTTGGACAAAGAAAGGTATACGCTTTGTCCTGACCGTCCAGTTCATTTATTTGAAAATACTTTTGCTTTGAATTAGACCGATTAGCCGGTTTTAAAATATTGCCGCCATTATTATATTAACTTGCTTTTTTATCGTTTATTTTCCCATTTCCGCTCACATGTAAAATTTTTTGTCGGTTACCCTACTTTAGCTTTTTAACGACGACATGTATAGAAAAGATAAAGACGAATCTCTGCTTTATGCATCGTTCATTATAATATGATTTGAAAAACTATCATAAATGAATTGTATTTATATATTACAAGTTTTTTTCAATTCTTTGTTCAAAAAAGCAGCAGGTATAGAGGTTTTAAGTTAAAGTTTTTTTTTTCATCATTTTATTTAGTTAGACCCTTCGAGGGTTATATATACTTAAGCGTATATATAGCGCATACACAAGCCATATATTCAGGGACCTTCATTAAAAAAAACTATAACATAAAAACACGTTGAAAAAAAACCCTAAGCACTAAAGATGGTAATTTAATATTTTTTATCTTTATAAATATATATTTTATGAAACGTCTTTGGGTTTAAGAGACTAAAAAAACCTTTAAAAATGTGTTTTTATAATATATTCTAGATGTGTGTGTTCAATGGTTCTGTTTGTTATATTTTATGTTTAAATTGTCTAAAAAAAATATTGTAAATAAAAAGACGAGGAACAAATCGAATTAACCATCTCGTCTATATATGTATTATGTAAAAACAGGATGATTTGAGGATTTTTTTTTCTGGTTTTAAAAGTTTTTTCGTTCGAGTTGACCATAAAGTTGTAATTATTTATGTTTTGTTAAATGGCAATATAATTGTTATATCTAATCTAATTTTCTTTAATAAAAGAATTTTTTAAAATTAGTTTTATAGAAAATAAAGATATCTAAATATCAGTATATGTTAGCGATATACGTGACATAAATGAAGCAAATTAACGCATCTATAAATAATTAAATGAAGTCTTCAGAATTATTGAAATGAAACAATTTTAAATTCTCATGGATCAAATTTATTTCGTCATCATTGAATCCTCCTCTATATATAATATACAAAATAATAAAAAAAACTACAGAAATTCCCGTCTAAAGGATTCGTCAAAGTGATTCATCTAAATACTGACAAAAAAACTGTTTTTCTCAATAAATTTTCCTAAAATAAATTTTCGTATTCATTTTTTTGCGTTGCGGACACATTACAATATTATGCCTGAAAAATAAAATTTACAAAATAAAATGAAAATACAATCCACAATTTGTTCAAATATTTTTTATTTAAACAATTTTATTTTAATTTATAAAAAACAATGTGTATCAAGTTTTTAATTAAGAAAATATAAAATTTTTCTAGGCTGTTCCTTCAACTTTATCACATTTGTTGTTTGTGTTTCACACAATATTATGCAATGCAAATGCTGTGCAAATATGCCTTGATCGCAGTTCACATAATATGTAATCGCTGCACAGAGCAGTGTATATTTTATAATAAAAAAAAATCTAAAAATATTTATTAACTTGTTTGACTTTATTTTTAAATTTAATAGAATATACTTAGGTAAATAATTTAAATACTGCGTTATATTATGTTTGATCTTGATTATTACAAAACACAGTAAGAAAAAAATTTCAATTCCACGAATGTCAGGCTTTTCTAAGTTTTAGTTAAGTGGCTCTTAAAGTTTTAACTTAACCCATTAAGCTTCCCTGCAGTTCGACTAATCAAAAGCAATAGGATAAATTCATCATTTTTATCTTGAATAAAGCCTGTTATATGTATTATATAAGATAAAATTGATTAATATATTCTCATCTAAATTTCAAAAAACATGTAGCCGATAAGAAAACGTTGAAACGTTTTCATAAACATTTCATATTTTTAAAAATATCATCATTCAATATATTAATATAACAAATTAAAATATAGAGGCCGTTATAGCATTGACTAATGAGACATTTGTAATTAATTTAAAAGTTGCTAGTGATTAAATATCACACAACTTATCATATATTAATAATAAAATCGGAATTATCCAAATGTGTTTTTGTAATAGCCAGATAATATTCAAATCCACTGATAGAGTATCGGTGCTGACGAGCTTAGTAATCAGATTTTACGGCAGAAATTTGTCTATAAGAGCATTAAAAAAAGCAAACAAATTTTGAATTCTGATTTGATATAGGAATAAAACAAATATATGTGAGTTACATTGTAATTTGCATACATATAACAGGTTTTATTATTATTATTATTATTATCATATTTATTTAATCAATCGAAACGATCAATCGAAACGATCATATGGATTAATCAATAAAAAACAAGAATTGTAAAAAAACAGCAAGATCATTGATCAAAATCCGTACATATATTACTATTAAACTTAAAAAAAATTAAATCTATAAAATCTTGTTCAAGGTGACGGCCACCACACCACCAAACAAACTACAATAATAAAATATCGCAAACATAACAAGAGTTTTATTTATCCACACAAAAAAAGATAAACAATTTAATCCGCGCTTTTGTATCCAGTCAATTATTTTATTATTATTTTGATAAATGATTATTAAGGTATGACACACATAAAGTTTATGTTTTGGATTTTTTTTTATTTTAAATACAATTTTATTATTTATTTTTCTTTATATAAATAGAACTTATAAATTTTGCACAGCAATTTCTGCATATAGGATTGTTCCCAGCGTATAGTGCGCAGGAAAGATCTATATAAATGTTCCTTAAACTATTTAAAACAAATGTTAACCAATTTAAAATTTAGGTCAATAAAAAGTGAATACTTTTGTATTATTATTGGCTCTAGCTTTCGCCTAAGCCTACATAAAAATTGTGTCTTTATACTCATATACCGACAAGAGTTGCACTATTGACTACTATACGGTTTAGCCTAGAAAAATTACTTTTGTCGGTGTGAGTAAAGATACAATTTTTGAAGCCTCAGGCGAAAGCTAGAGTCAATAATATTGCAAAAGTATTCACTTTTGGTTGACCGATTAGCCTTTTCCCAAATTTTCAACATATAAACATTGTTTTATATAAACGACATTTGTTATAGAAAATTGAAAATTTAATTTTATTCAAAGTCTGACAAGAAAAAGACTGATTAACAATAATTTAAAATTTATTTTTATATTCAAAACATTTTACAAAAATTTACAAAGATTTTCGGTAAATCAAATTTAATCTTTTTTGAATAAGTGCTTAGTTCGACGACCTCATTGTAATTATTCATTTGTTTTGAATCAGATCGATTGCCTGTGTAAACAAATGTAAGAAGTATTAAGTATTTTAAATAAAAAATTGAAAAAAATAAAATTATTTACCTAACAATCCCTTTAACTATATATTTCACGACTTTTTATAAAGAAAATATTCATATCCTTTTCAAAATATATGAGCAACGATATCGCAGCTACTTTAAAAGTTCATAAGAAATTCAATAACCCGTCCTATACCAACCAATCTTAATAAACCTGAATATATATTATACAATTTTTCCTTTTTTTCTTCTGTATAATCCGATGTGTCACATAAATTATAGTGCGCGATCAAGAAGTGATCAATAATATAATATTATTTTACTATGTACTTACAACAGAATGGAGAAAAAAATGAATTCATTTTTTTCTTCCTTAATAATATATTGATTACTTATACCTCAATGTAATAACGTTGTAATTTTTAAACACATAAAGGAAGTATTTTAGGATATGTTATACGTATATACTATATACAGGATACATTAAAAATGCAGTCTAATTTATTGATGAAATGCTAGATCACAAGTTTTGCAGATTAACATTCAAAGAAAGTTCGGTAAAAACCGCTCCCTTATATAATTTTAAATTGTACCAAAAGAAAACCATGGTATCAGATAGAAAAAAGGGTATATAATGGCCCCTATATGCTATCTCGCTTTAGAGTAAAGAACACGATGATGATGATAATTTGTATATCATCTTTTTTTTATTGAGTTACAACGTTAATCAAATCTATCGATATAAATATTGTATGTAGTGAAGAGAACGAAAAAACATGTTGCCCGATTAGTACGCGATATAAAAAGAAATCAATAAAAATAATAAGAAAAACCGAGAATTGTATTTTCAAAACATGTGAATCACGTCTGCATATTATTATGCGTTCCTCCTTAAGCATGTAATATGCGTTTTTTACACACCCACACCGGCTGCACGTATACATATATATGAAATAAACGAACTGACTTAAGTTACAATGTTGCGTAAACACATGATTCATTGCTAGTTTTTTTTTTGGATTAAGCTTGTTACATGTATATTAAACATTATAACCTCCCTAATTTAGGCGAAAAAAACTAAAATAATTTTAACCCATTCATGTGTTTTTATATTCTACATTATTGTAAGTCTTGCAAGTCTTTGGAAATTATAAAAGTCTTGGAGGTCTTTTGAATATCTTTCAGGAATTGGTTCAAAAAGTGCAGAAATATTAGCAGTAGAACTGAGAAAATCGATAATTTTCAAAATCAAGTCTTGAAAGTCTTTTGGAAATCTCGGAAGTCTTATGGAAATTATGGCAGTCTGGGAGGTCTTATGAATATCTTTCAGAAATTTGTTCAAAAAAGTGCAGAAAAATTAACAGTAGAACTGAGAAAATCGATAATTTTCAACTTGTCTTGAAAGTCTTTTGGACATTAAGGAAGTCTTGAAGGTCTTTTGAATACTTATCTTTCAAAAAAGTGCAGAAAAATTACCAGTATAGAACTGAATAAATCGATATTTAGTCAACTGATCTTTCTCAATATACACAAATTTTGTGCTAAAAAAGAAAATATAATTATTTACTTTTCAAGTTCAATGTCCAATCTTGCCAATAAATCACACAACTGACAATCATAACGGAAAAAAACTAAATTGCTACACTTACACACGAGTCTATAAAAGACACCTGTGGAAATAGACATACAGACGGAAAATGTTCTATATACAAATTCGATAGAGAAAAAACGAAGAAAAAACTAATTTTCTAATTTTCATTAAAAAAAATAGAAAAATCCTGCTTGTTTTACACTTATTAAAATTCACAAAAGTTTTGATTTTAATTCTCAAACGTTTACAATATTATTTCGTATAAAAGTCTTTTAAAAAATTTAAGATCAACTCAAAATACAACATGTCTACCTTATACATGATGATTGGATCAACGAACCCCCTCAAGATAGAAGAAAATTCTTTTATACATTTCTGCTCACAATGCTAAAATAATAGAAAGACGTCTCAAACTCTTTGTAATTTTCCATAGAAATTTCATTTATAATATGCAACTGACTGTCTCAAAGCTTTACAAGCCTGTAAGTAAAACAGAAAATAAAGAATGAAAATTTCTCAATCATATTTATACTATACAGCAAAAAATTCATTGACCCAAGCAAAGCCAAATAATAATTTGAGAAAAAAATTACTTTTTCGTTTATACAACTCAATCAACACATCACACGCACCAACCAATCATTCATCATCATCATATACAATTAATTTTACGTGTAATTTACGGTGTGTGTGGTTAAAAGAAAATAAATTTAAAATTAAATGAAAATTATATTTATGAGTTGTTTTTTGTGGTGACATCTCAGCTGATGGGAAAATATTAGATTTTCTCTGTAATATCAAATTTCGTTGGTAATTTTTTTTAAATATTCTATTTTATTTGAATTTTTTTAATGAAATTGTAAAACCAATTTGAAATTGATTTAATAAGAAATATAACAGAATATAAACTATATACATCTTCTGGAATATTTACTTTTTTTCGATCGTGAGTGTCAACAAATATAAAATTTAGGAACAGGCTAATCGATCAACGAAAAGTGA